>WNWK01048249.1:0-13623 GCA_009830355.1 Cherax destructor
AGAAACGAGTATGCACAGATAAGGATGGAGGCCCAACAACAGTATGAAAACAACATAGCATCAAAAGTCAAGTCTGACCCTAAGCTGTTGTATAGTCACCCTGTGGTTTAGCGCTTCTTTGATTATAATAATAATATTGTATAGTCACATCAGGAGGTAAACAACAGTCAAGGACTAGGTGATCAGGATGAGGAAAAAGGTGGGGAGCTCACAAGAAATGACTAAGAAGTATGTGAGGAGCTCAACACGAGAGGTAGGTAGATTGCATTTTCTGGACTGCAAGAAGACCTTCGACACAGTTCCTCACAAGAGATTAGCGCAAAGCTACAGGATCAGGCACGTATAACATGAAGGGTACTGCAGTGGATCAGAGAATACCTGACAGGGAGGCAACAACGAGTCATGGTACGTGATGAGATATCACAGTGGGCGCCTGTGACAAGCGGGGTTCCATAGGAGTCAGTCCTAGGACCAGTGCTATTTTTGGTAGATGTAAATGGCATGATGGAAGGGTTAGACTCAGAAGTGTCCCTGTTCGCAGATGATGTGAAGTTAATGAGGAGAATTAAACCAGATGAGGATCAGGCAGGACTACAAAGAGACCTGGACAGGCTGTACGCGTGGTCCAGCAACTGGCTCCTCGAATTTAACCCCGAAAAATGCAAAGTCATGAAGATCGGGGAAGAGCAAAGAAGACCGCAGAGAGAGTATAGGCTAGGTGCCAGACTGCAAACCTCATTCAAGGAAAAAGGTCTTGGAGTGAGTATAATGCCGAGCACATCTCCTGAGGCGCACATCAACCATATAACTGCTGCAACATATGGGGGGCCTGACAAACCTGAGAATAGCGTTCCGATACCTCAGTAAGGAATAGTTCAAGACTCTACACCGTGTACGTCAGGCCCATACTAGAGTATGCAGCACCAGTTTGGAACCCACATCTGGTCGAGCACGTCAAGAAATTAGAGAAAGTGCAAAGGTTTGCAACAAGGCTAGTTCATATGAAGAAAGGTTAAGGGAAATAGGTCTGACGACACTGGAGGACAGGAGGGTTAGGAGAGACATGATAACGACATACAAAATACTGAGAGGAATAGATAAGGTGGACAGACAGGATGTTCCAGAGAGGGGACAAAGAAACAAGGGGTCACAATTGGAAGTTGAAGACTCCGATGAGTCAGAGAGATGTTAGGAAGTATTTCATTAGTCATAGAGTTGCCAGGAAGTGGAATAGTCTGGCAAGTGACGTAGTGGAGGCAAGAACCATACATAGTTTTAAGACGAGGTATGATAAATCTCATGGAGCAGGGAGAGAGAGAACCTAGTAGCGATCAGTGAAGAGGCGGGGCCAGGAGCTATGTATCGACCCCTGTAGCCACAAATAGGTGAGTACATGCTTAGCACTTCATGATTAGCTGGAATAAGTTTTTTAAAAGAAATCTCACTATCTTAGCTGGAGTTTCCTAAGGTGTTTGTTAATTAGTTTCTTGAAGATCGTAAAATGAACGAGGTGTGTGTGTACGTCACCTGATTGTGGTTGCAGGGGTTGAGTCATAGCTCCTGGCCCCGCCTCTTCACTGGTCTCTACTAGGTTCACACACTTCCTGCTCCATGAGCTTTATCATACCTGTTCTTAAAGCTGTATATGGATCCTGCCTCCACTACAACACACTCGAGACTGTTCCACTTCCTGACAACCTTATGACTGAAGAAATACTTCCTAACATCCCTGTGACTTATCTGAGTCTTCAACTTCCAAATGTGACCCCTTGTTGCTGTGTCCCCTCTCTGGGACACTGTGTGTGTGTGTGTGTGTGTGTGTGTGTGTGTGTGTGTGTGTGTATGTAATTACTGCCGTCATTAAGCGAGTCTTAAATTTGAGCAGATGTAATTACGTGCAATTAGTTCAGGTAATTTATCAGGTAAGGCTGGTGTTATATTGTGAGTTATTCCCTTTCTTTAAATCCAATAACAATCACCACCACTAACAACGACAATCACCTCTAACAACCACCACCATGACCACTACCAACCACCACTATCACTACTACCAGCCACCACCATCACCACTAACAACCACCACCACTAACAACCACCACCACTAACAACCTCCACCACTAACAACCATCACCACTAACAACCACCACCACTAACAACCACCACCACCACTACTAACAACCACCACCACCAATAACAACCACCACTACTAACAACCACCACCATGACCACTACCAACCACCACTATCACCACTACCAGCCATCACTATCACCACTATCAGCCACCACTATCACTACTACCAGACATCAGTATCATCACTACCAGCCATCACTATCACCACTACTAACCACCACCACTACTAACAACCACCACCACTACTAGCAACCACTACCACAACTAACAACCACCACTACTATTAACCACAACCACCACCACTACTAACCATCACCACCAACAACCATCACCACTACTACCAATCACCACTTCCAACAACCATTACCAACCACCACTACGAACCACCACCATCACCACTATCAACCACCACTACCAACCACCAGCATCACCACTACCAACCACCACCATCACCACTACCAACCACCACCATCACCACTACCAACCACCACCATCACCACTACCAACCACCACCATCACTACCAGCCACCACTTCTAACCACCATCACCACTAACAACCACCATCACCACTAAGAGACATTCTGGTTTAATCACAATTCGTTCTTTTCTGTCTCAGAATTCTCAATATATGACAGACCACACGCATTGAATTTCAACATATTATTTTGAAACAAAAAGATTTTATAGATTTCATCAGAAACTAATCATGGTGGAGCCGAGCGTGTTAGATGGTGTAGTGAGGGAGCACCATGATGATGGTGTAGTGAGGGAGCACATGGTGGTGATGGTGGAGTGAAGGAGCACCATGGTGGTGATGGTGTAGTGAGGGAGCACCATGATGATGGTGTAGTGAGGGAGTACCATAGTGATGGTGTAGTGAGGGAGCACCATGGTGGTGATGGTGTAGTGAGGGAGCACCATGGTGGTGATGGTGTAGTGAGGGAGCACCATGGTGGTGATGGTGTGTGAGGGAGCACCATGGTGGTGATGGTGTAGTGAGGAGCACCATGGTGGTGATGGTGTAGTGAGGAGCACCATGGTGGTGATGGTGTAGTGAGGAGCACCATGGTGGTGATGGTGTAGTGAGGAGCACCATGGTGGTGATGGTGTAGTGAGGAGCACCATGGTGGTGATGGTGTGTGAGGAGCACCATGGTGGTGATGGTGTAGTGAGGGAGCACCATGGTGGTGATGGTGTAGTGAGGGAGCACCATGGTGGTGATGGTGTAGTGAGGGAGCACCATGGTGGTGATGGTGTAGTGAGGGAGCACCATGGTGGTGATGGTGTAGTGAGGGAGCACCATGGTGGTGATGGTGTAGTGAGGAGCACCATGGTGGTGATGGTATAGTGAGGGAGCACCATGGTGGTGATAGTGTAGTGAGGGAGCACCATGGTGGTGATGGTGTAGTGAGGGAGCATCATGATGGTGTAGTGAGGGAGCATCATGATGTAGTGAGGAGCATCATGATGTAGTGAGGGAGCACCATAATGGTGTAGTGAGGGAGCACCATAATGGTGTAGTGAGGGAGCACCATAATGGTGTAGTGAGGGAGTACCATAATGGTGTAGTGAGGGAGTACCATAATGGTGTAGTGAGGGAGCACCATGATGTAGTGAGGGAGCATCATGATGGTGTAGTGAGGGAGCATCATGATGGTGTAGTGAGGGAGCATCATGATGGTGTAGTGAGGGAGCATCATGATGGTGTAGTGAGGGAGCATTATGATGGTGTAGTGAGGGAGCACCATGATTGTGGAGGATGGGTTCTTACGATAACGTGGACTGTATGTTACTTATCTTCTTGATGAATCCAAGATGTCGCAGCCTTCCCCAACACCTTCTCAGGGGATCCATCTATGGCCTCAATCTCCACAGGGCTGTAAGATAAACATCAAGGGATTATAATATATTGCCCCAAAGGAGCGTATTTCCATATTTCAGTCTTTGACTTCAGACTGAATTTACACTCACGTGTTTGGACTAAAAAGTCCACGCATAACCGCCGTCCCTAGGTAAAAATTTGAATGTTCTTGAATACAAGAACTGCGCAGTCCCCTGTTTTGACCAGAACATCAAATTCTTACCTTGCTCGTGTAACTTTGAGCGATGGTGTTGGCTCCACCATATACGGCGGAAATGCTGTCTTGATTGTAGAATGCCGCTGAAGTCACCGTCTTGTTTCGATGGAATTCACTTGCGATTGTCTTTACGTTCGTCCTTTTTGCAGTCTGAAGCTGCGCACACTTCTGAATATACTGCAATGTTGATATTATTCACTAAACGCGCTGGAACAGAGTTCTTATCTTATTTCCCGACGTTAGTGGAGATTAAATGATATAACGGACGCGAACGAGTAATGTCTATGTTGATTTACGTCGCCTCGCGCCGCATGACCAATAGAGTCGTATGACCCGTTCTTGCGGTGGCCAAATTCAATCTGACCGCTCGTGCTGCCTTGTGGCTCGTGCCTCGTGCAGCCATGTGGTGCCACGAGGTGCCTCGTGGTGCTGTGGTCAGCACAATTCTTGACACACTGTTGACAGTACATCTGGCTTGAATTAAATTGTTTATGCAGCCAGACGCGCCTCCTCTGGCCCTTTCCTAAGGGTGGAAAGGGTGAGGGCCCTTAACAAGGGTAGTAAGGGCGCATACCCCCCCTCCTTGGAGAATTTTCTCCACACTGGGGGGCAGCGAGAAATTCACTGAAAGTGAACTACTCATCGCTTAACATTAATTTGATTTTCTCACTCGCCATCACTGCTGCTTGTCTTTTCTGAACAGCTTCAGTCTGTGTGGTTTCTGGAGAATCACTAATTTTAATTTTGTTTTCAACACTGTGTAATTCTAACGGCACTAATTTATCTATGGTCCGCTTATTCACTACACCTTTGCTCAAAACATCAACTGTCCTGATGATTCCATTTGCATCAGGATATATGGTCACAATTTTTCCAAGAGGCCAATGGGACCTCGGACCATCATTGTTAATAATCACTATGTCACCAGGTCTTAAGGACTTATAATTTTCTGAAACACCAGCTCCATAGAAATGTTCTCTCAAGGAGGTGAGATAATCTTCTCGCCAAATTTTCTCCCAGCGTTCAATCACTTTATTAAGGTGTTTGAATTTACGTCTGAGTTGTTCAGGTTCGAAATAAGTAGGATCCTCTATGATTTCTTTATCATTCATGGGAGGAACAGGTTCGAGCCTTCTACCATGTAGTAAATTGGATGGACTTAACACTTCTAAATTGTCCAGATCATCGGTAACATAAGTTAAAGGTCTGTTGTTGACTCTATTTTCTATTTCAGTTACGACTGTACGAAATTCTTCTAAGTCGATTCTCTGACGATGAAGAGTCTTCCTTAAACAACGTTTCACAATGCCTATCATTCTTTCGTAAAATCCGCCGTGCCATGGGGATTTAGGAGGAATGAATCTCCAACGACAATCTCTCGTTGATTCAGCATCTGTTGTACTTCAGGCTGTTCAAAAATCTTGTTTATGTAAGCAGCACCAGCAACAAAATTCGTTGCATTGTCTGATATCATCAGCCTGGGACATGCCCTTCTGGCTGCAAACCTTCTAAATAATTTGATAAAGGTTTCAGCAGACATATCAGTGGCTACTTCTAGATGTACTGCTCTAGTTGTAGCACAGGTGAACAAACAGATGTACACCTTGATAGGAACTTTGTCAACTGTTTTAGTTAAAATTATTGGTCCAGTGTAATCTACACCTGTCACCTCAAATGGAGTGACATGACATACTCTTTCAGAAGGGTATGGAGGTGGACCTGGATACTGACATACTCGCATATCATAATGACGACAAGTAATACATTCTCTTATTTGTTTCTTCACACTTTGTCGACCTTGAGGTATCCAGTAGGACTGTCGTATATGACAAAGAGTGTCAGCTACACCACCATTTAACACGTTACTGTGGGCATTCTGAATAATCAGTCTTGTTAGCCAATGATTCTTGGGGATCAATACTGGATGTATTGTTTCCTTAGGTAGTGAAGAATTATGAATTCTTCCTCGACATCTTATAATCTTTTCTGAGTCGAAATAAAGTCCTAAAGAATTAATCATATCAGGTTTCTTTGGTGATTTATCCTGAGTTTCCAGAAATCTATACTCTGTAGAGAAAACATCTTTCTGTATTAACTTTATCCAGTATTTAATGGGTTCAAGTAATTCATAATTAGGTTTTATCCCTTTAATGAATTTAAAGACAAGAGCTGTAACTCTTAAGAGTTTACCCAAAGATGAGTATTTAGATCCATCAATGACTATTTCTTTTGTGTCTGTAGTGTTTAAACAGATTATTTCTGCGGTGTTCAAGCAAACTGTTTCTTCTGGCATAATGTAAGCTTTTTGCTGTGGCCAGTTATTTTCATTAGAGAGCCAGTTAGGTCCGTGGAGCCATAATTTATTATCCACAAAGTTCTTGAGTGGGACACCACGTGACAACATGTCAGCTGGATTCTCTTGTGTAGAGACGTGGAGAAAGACATAGTCTCTCTGCATCTCTCTTATTTCTGCTACTCTATTCTGTACATAGACCAACTTACTCTTATTATTTCTTAACCACTGGAGAACTGCTTCATTGTCACTCCAGATCACAGTTTTTCAATAGTGGGATGATCAAGTACTTTGTTGAGATAGACAGCTAATTTTGTACCTACATAGAGTGCTGTCAGTTCCAATTGTGGTACTGTTCTGACCTTCAAGGGTGCAACCCTGGCCTTTGAAGTAATTAAAGTACTTCCTTCAGCGTTACTCATGTAGCTACAGCGCCATAACCTCTGGTTGACGCATCACAGAACACATGTAATGTGTACTTTTTTCCCCTCTTGACCTATTTGTCTGGGAAATTTAATTTGATGAAGTTGTTTAAACTCCTTGGATATTTCATCCCATTCTTGACTCATTTCTTGAGGCAAGTTCTCATCCCAACCTATTTTGAGCTTCCATGCATCTTGTACAAGCATTTTACCTTTTATGGTAATTGGTGAGACGAGTCCTAGAGGATCAAAACATTGTGATACCTCTGACAGTAAACTACGTTTAGTGAGTGTACTGCTTGATTTATTGTTTATCCTTTTGAGACTCAAAGTGTCTTCCTGTGTGTTCCAATTAAGTCCAAGCATGTTGTTGCATTCAGGAATTTTAGCTTCAGGGAAATCTTCTTTGATAAGTTCCCTTAATTGATTTGAATTAGTATTCCACATCCTTAGAGGCATATTTGCTTATTTCATCTCCTTGTTAGCTTCTCTATATAAGGATTTCAAACCCTCCTCTTTATTCACAGTACCTTGAAGATTGTCCACATAGAAACTTTTCTTTAAGATTTCTTTGAAGGGACTTTCAGATTTCTTCAAATGTGTATTAAGAGTAGCTTCTAGTAAGAATGGAGAGGATGTTGCACCAAATAATACTGACTTGAAACGATAAGTTTCACGGACTTTGAGGATCATGTGGATTTTCTGGCCACAAGAATCAGTATAATCTCTATCTATTTCTTGTAGTCCTACTCTTAAGAAAGCTTTGGAAATATCAGCCGTGTAGGCATATGGATTTGTGCGAAATTTCATAAGCACGTCTCCAAGCTTCTCAGTTAGTGAGGGTCCGGTCATCAGACAGTCATTAAGGCTTGCTACATCTTTATTTGCACGTGCGCTGCAATTGTATACAACACGTAGTGGAGTGGTTTCAGAATTTTTCCTGACTCCGTGGTGCGGTAGATAATGAGCATCTGTCTTCAACTTATCTTCGACTATTTCCTCAATGAATTTATTGTCTAACTGTTCTTGTATGATATTATCATAGACAGTCAACAGCTCTGGATTCTTCCTGAGCTCATGTATTTGTGCTTTCATTTGTCCGAAAGCAAAGCGATAATTGCTAGGTAGATGTGGTGGATTTAATTTCCATGGTAACCTAACCCAATACTGTCCATCTTCATATTTGACAGTGTCCAAATATTGGTTATAAGTCTCAGACTCCTGTGGGCTTGGTTTATTTACATCTATACCTATCACATCTAAATCCCACAACTTATCAACTGGTTCATTCATTTCTTCCAGTAATGATAATTTTTGCTGTGGTACATGATCAGCAGTTATTCTTGTAACTAGTACATTTTCTACTGAATCAATTTCAGCTTCTTTCCCGCTTTGAGAGGGAATTGGACCACATATCATATGGCCTCCAGCTGTTTTCAGCAAGTGAACATCATGTTTACTTACTATATTTTCCACAAAACAGTGATAGTAATCACTTCCAATGATTAAATCAATTGGACTAATTGTGTCCGTCTGTATGTCAGGACAGGCTAACTTGACCTTGGCTGCCTTCAGTGCTGCAACTGTACCCTTAATCCCCGGATCTGCATGACTTAGCAAAACCATCGACTACCACAGCTTCTACTGTCTTTTCCTGTTACCTAGACCAACAGTGAATCTGGCTAGGTCATATTTCTGGTTACCAGAACTTTGGAAAAATCCAGCTATTTCTAACTGTATTTTGGCATGGGGTTGTTTATTCAGTTTTTGCAACACTGTTCGTCTTATGAAAGACCTTTGTGATCCTTGATCAAATAGTGTTAGCACATTGGTTTTGTGTAATTTATTGGATAACTCTACTCGAGCTATTGGGAGAGCAGTCGCCTTAGACTTATCTCTCACATTCAACTGCTTTTTTTGTTGACTTCCTGACTCTGTAGAAGTCGGTTGTTCACATAAGTGCTTGGGCATAATGCTGTATGATGCATTCCTTGCATTTAAAACACTTCTTCAGTGAGCATTTACCTCCCTTGTGTTCACTCAAACACTTAGTGCACCTTTTCAGCTGTTGAACACGTTGTTTCCGTGCCTCCATTGTTGTGTATTGAATGCAATCTGTGCCCAATGTGTTCCATCACAAAGTACACATTTTGGAGTACGTTTATGTGTGACAGTCTGTTTACTGTCTGTTGTGTTCACAGCTTGATAAGTGCCTACATGGGTTTTCCCATTATGTGGTTTAGGGGAGTAGGTACACTCTTTTGTACTGAGTTGAAGGTTTATTATCCACAACAGGATTGGTGGATTTTCATCTTGTCTCGTTGCTTGCATGCATGAGACTATTGTTTGTAAACCCTTGCTAATTTCTTCACAAGTGAAATAGCGTTTATTGAACATAATATTTAAACGTTCAATGGTTTGTGTTGACAGTTTATCTTGTATAATACCACTGATAAACCAATCACATTGCCTTAGATCATATTTAACTCCTAGAGTTCTAAGACTATTGTCTAATGTGATCCTAAATGACTGTAAGTCTGAAAGACAATGTTTGGGTGGTTTCAAGCTTGATATTAAGACTGCATGTCTAACTCTGGCTTTGTCAGCATCAGATAATTATCTGCTAAGACACGTAAGGCTAGAGCATAATTGCCTTTGACCACCGGAAATGATTTAATCAGTTCATAGGGTTCACCTTTCACGAGATATCTGATATGAACTTAGCAATCTCTCTATGTCAGTACGAATTCACTAAAGAATTAAACCCACTAATGAACTCTTCATAATCATTACCTTCAAAAATAGGCATAGCCAATTTGGGAAGAGTTGGTAAGGTAACACCAGGTGTGACAGGTGTCGCAGGTGTGGGGACAGGTGTCTGACCACTGGCTGTAAGGTCTGTGACAAAGTTTTTGGCAGATAACCCTGTATTCCTGTCCACCTTAATTTTTGTCCACTAAAGGCATCCAAGACATCTTCATTCTTCCTCTGTCGGATTGGAATCTAGAAATCCCTTTTCGTATATCTCGTAGCCTGGAATTAATGATTTCAGACGTTTATTAAATAATTGAGTTTAATTTCCAACTGATCATAGTCTATATTTGTGTCTTGGGTTAAACCTATACAGACTGAAATTAATTGCTCCAATTGAGAAATTTTCGTCTGTACTGCTAATTTTGTGGTTAATGACGACATTTTGCTAGTATAATGACTAACAGCACACTTAGGTGTTTAAAAACTCCAGCTGAGTTTGTTTGGGCTGCGTCAGCACTACTGACCCACTAACCGTGTCTTTCAAGGTCAGTGGCCTTGAAGTGCAGAGTACATATGGACGAAACAACAGAAGGTTTGTGTATGTCCTGGAACTGTTGTCTCAGCTAAACTGAGTCTCAGCACTGACGTCACTTCACACATGAAAATATTTCACTGTATACACATTACAATATATATTCAATGTTTATATACATACATATATCACTGTTACAATGTTAATTAATGATAAGTTTAAACTTAATATCACTTCCTATATTATATAAGAGACAACATAATACACAGTTTCTTTTAATTTGTGTCTATAAACATTATAAACACTGTGTATATATATAAACTGTTTATACTATACACATTCACAGACCAGCCATGTGCCAGTCAATCTGCTTCTCTGCTGACTTAAGCAGAAATTGAAGTGTTGCTCCCGCGTGGGTGAGTGGGGTAGTGGGGGAGTGGCCCACCAGAAGTACTGTCCCCCAACCGTGGGTGACCCGACTACCGTTTTCTTCTTGGGTGTCGGGTGAGCGCCTGCCAGCTCGCGTTTTCTATGCCTCGCGAGAGCTTCCCATACTCTTTGAATGAGAGTAGGGACCCATATATTCTGGTTTCTTTTGTAAAAACACTAGTTTTACAGCTTTTCTCGAAGGACCTTGGATCGTAGACATTTATACACTGGAGTATAAATCTTTGGACCACCATGTGGCCACTTTCCTGGTTCGAATACGATCAACGTTCGATTCGTAATGACCAAACTTCCGGTTCGTAATGACCATACATCCGGTTCGTAAGGACCAATATGTGGAGGATGGGTTCCTACGATAACGTGGACTGTATGTTACTTATCTTCTTGATGAATCCAAGATGTCGCAGCCGCCACCAACACCTTCTCAGGGGATCCATCTATGGCCTCGCAGCCGCCACCAACACCTTCTCAGGGGATCCATCTATGGCCTCAATCTCCACAGGGCTGTAAGATAAACATCAAGGGATTATAATATATTGCCCCAAAGGAGCGTATTTCCATATTTCAGTCTTTGACTTCAGACTGAATTTACCTCACGTGTTTGGACTAAAAAGTCCCGCATAACCGCCGTCCCTAGGTAAAATTTGAATGTTCTGAATACAAGAACTGCGCAGTCCCCTGTTTTGACCAGAACATCAAATTCTTACCTTGCTCGTGTAACTTTGAGCGATGGTGTTGGCTCCACCTATACGGCGGAAATGCTGTCTTGATTGTAGAATGCCGCTGAAGTCACGTCTTGTTTCGATGGAATTCACTTGCGATTGTCTTTACGTTCGTCCTTTTTGCAGTCTGAAGCTGCGCACACTTCTGAATATACTGCAATGTTGATATTATTCACTAAACGCGCTGGAACAGAGTTCTTATCTTATTTCCCGACGTTAGTGGAGATTAAATGATATAACGGACGCGAACGAGTAATGTCTATGTTGATTTACGTCGCCTCGCGCCGCATGACCAATAGAGTCGTATGACCCGTTCTTGCGGGGCCAAATTCAATCTGACCGCTCGTGCTGCCTTGTGGCTCGTGCCTCGTGCAGCCATGTGGTGCCACGAGGTGCCTCGTGGTGCTGTGGTCAGCACAATTCTTGACCACTGTTGACAGTACATCTGGCTTGAATTAAATTGTTTAGCAGCCAGACGCGCCTCCTCTGGCCCTTTCCTAAGGGTAGTAAGGGGCATACCCCCCCTCCTTTGGAGAATTTTCTTCCTAATGATGGTGTAGTGAGGGAGCATTATGATGGTGTAGTGAGGGAGCATCATGATGGTGTAGTGAGGAGCATCATGATGGTGTAGTGAGGGAGCATCATGATGGTGTAGTGAGGAGCATCTGATGGTGTAGTGAGGGAGCATCATGATGGTGTAGTGAGGAGCATTATGATGGTGTAGTGAGGGAGCATCATGGTGGTGAGGGAGCATCATGATGGTGTAGTGAGGGAGCATCATGATGGTGTAGTGAGGGAGCATCATGATGGTGTAGTGAGGGAGCATTATGATGGTGTAGTGAGGGAGCATCATGATGGTGTAGTGAGGGAGCATTATGATGGTGTAGTGAGGGAGCATCATGATGGTGTAGTGAGGGAGCACCATGATGGTGTAGTGAGGGAGTAGTGATTTAGTAGTTAGGGAATAGCGAATAGTGACTAATTGAACAGTGAGAAAGTAGTGAGGGAGTGGTAGCGATGTAGTGAGGGAGTAGTGGCGGTGCAATGAGGGAGTAGTGAGGGAGTGGTGGCGATGCAGTGAGGAGTCTTAGGAAGTAACAATGGAGATGTTACAGTGAAGGAATTTTTAAGGAATCCTGAGGAAGCAGGTACAGTGTAGCCAGGTCAGTACACTGAGGAAGCAGGTCAGTGTATGCAGGTTAGTACACTGAGGAAGCTGGTACAGTGTAGCCAGGCCAGTACACTGAGGAAGCAGATACAGTGTAGCCAGGTCAGTACACTGAGGAAGCTGGTACAGTGTAGCCAGGCCAGTACACTGAGGAAGCAGGTATAATGTAGCCAGGTCAGTACACTGAGGAAGCTGGTACAGTGTAGCCAGGTCAGTACAATGAGGAAGCAGATACAGTGTAGCCAAGCCAGTACACTGAGGAAGCAAGTACAGTGTAGCCAGGCCAGTACACTGAGGAAGCAGGTACAGTGTAGCCAGGTCGTACACTGGAGGAAGCTGGCACAGTGTAGCCAGGCCAGTACACTGAGGAAGCAGGTGCAATGTAGCCAGGTCAGTACACTGAGGAAGCTGGTACAGGTAGCCGGGTCAGTACACTGAGGAAGCTGGTTCAATATGGCCAGGCAGTACATGAGGAGCTGGTTCAGTGTGCCAAGTCAGTACACTGAGGAAGCTGGTACAGTGTAGCCAGGTCAGTACACTGAGGAAGCTGGTTCAGTATAGCCAGGTCAGTACACTGAGGAAGCAGGTACAGTGTAGCCAGGTCAGTACACTGAGGAAGCAGGTACAGTGTAGCCAGGTCAGTACACTGGGAAGGAGGTGCAATGTAGCCAGGTCAGTACACTGAGGAAGTAGGTGCAACGTAGCCAGGTCAGTACACTGAGGAAGCTGGTTCAGTATAGCCAGGTTAGTACACTGATTAAGCTGGTTCAGTATAGCCAGGGTCAGTACACTGAGCAAGTATGCTCAACCATTTTTTGTGTGACTCGAACCACTTGGGTATATTACAGTCTCTTAAGGTTTACATACTTTCAAACGTTAAGATGTCACAATGTATCTTGATATAGTGTGGATACAGTCTCAGGACTTCAGATATCTTATCACATTGACTACGAAGAAATTTACCATCTTCTTTTTGATGTTTGGGTTTGACCGTAATTATCTGGATTTTTGGTCGCCTCTAGGATAGTGTGTTCGACTTTGTGGCTCTGTCTTTGTCCACACCTTCTGTTGTATAT
>WNWK01048250.1:0-13622 GCA_009830355.1 Cherax destructor
TTGAGTTTTTAAGAAACCCATATAAGGAATGTTTTGGATTGTGAGATTACGATAAAAACTATAATATGTAAAGATGTGGAGTTAATAGGTCACAGGAGGAATTGTTAAATTGATATAATGAGACAGTAAAAGTTCTAAGTATTAAAGTGGGAAATATGAACCTCGTATAAAAAAAGGCTGGAAAACCCCACACCCACTATTATCCTACTTGGAGATTTCAACCTCCCAATAGTAAAGTGGAAAATGGTTCGTCAGAGCATTGTAGTTCAGACTCAGCAGGTACTTACTAGGGAACATCAGAGCATTGTAGTTCAGACTTAGCAGGTACTTACTAGGGAACTAATGAAGCTTTGAGAAAAATTTGCTTTGAAGCAACAGATAGCTGATCACACTAGAAGTGAAAATGCGCTGGAAATAACCAATAATAATAACAAAAATTGTATACGCTGACCACAACATCAAAGAAGTACAAACGAGTATAAACTCAGGACTGAGGAACTCCAGCAAAGTTGTACACAAAGATATTTTCTGTACATTTAACTTAACTATCAGACATATCGTGGGAAACAGTCATGAGCACCCTAAATCCTCACCAGTGCCTGGAAACATATCCTGGGAAACAATCATGAGCACCCTAAATCCTCACCAGTGCCTGGAAACATATCCTGGGAAACAGTCATGAGCAGCCTAAATCCTCACCAGTGCCTGGAAACATATCCTGGGAAACAGTCATGAGCACCCTAAATCCTCACCAGTGCCTGGAAACATATCCTGGGAAACAATCATGACACCTAAATCCTCATTGTACTGGAAACAATCTGAGCACTAATCTCACAGTGCCTGGAAACATATCCAGGGAAACAATCATGAGCACCCTAAATCCTCACCAGTGCCTGGAAAAACTGAACTCAGAAACATTCAAAGTCTATATTAAATATGTATGATTGAGGAATACTTAGAAGATCAGATGTAGAAAGAGAGCGTAGAAGGTTTTACGGAAGAAGACAAAGGTTACCGAGCGATCACCCAGATATAGCAAAACTTAAGCTGTCGTACCAAACAAAGAAACTCAAAATCAACAACAACAAAAAGACAATCAGGATATTGCAAGAAGCCCCAAATATTACTATAATAAAAAAAATCAAGCTAAGAGCTACCTGAAGAATTGAATCATTAATTACTGGAGGTTCAAAAACCGAGAATGAAGAGGAAATGAGCAAAATTTATAGACAAATATGAATCAATGTTTAGGAACCCACTAAATGACAGCTGGATAGAGAATGCACAACATTTTTTATTTCATCTGAAGACCGCAGAGACCTGCTAACTGATATTAGTACAAATCTCATAGAATTCGAAAAAGAAATGGTCTAGATTCCATGAATCTAGACCAGATTCATGGTATTTCATATTTATAAAAAAGTTCATAGTACCACTAGCACGAACCCTGAGTATTCTTTGGCGATAGAGGTTAGATCTAGGTGAAATACCAGAGACCTTAAACAATGCAGACAGCCACTTCGCATGGGGAAGTAGTAGAGGGTTAGCCAAAAATTTCGGACCTGTAGCCCTAACACTGCATATCATAAAAGCATTCGAAAGAGACGCGAGATACCAAATTGCGTCCATTATGGAAGAGCACAAACTGCTCACACAAGCCAGCATGGTTTTACCCAAGTAACCTGCTCATACGAGAATGAAACTTATGACGACGTGTCGGTCCGACTTCGATCATTAACTAATAAGTATGATTTTTAAATTGGAAGATCCTGCCTGTCCCAACGGAGGCGTTGGAAGAAAACCAAGATGCAAATGTGTTATGTACAGATTTTGCAAAGGTCTTAGACAAATACACACACCAAACTTAGGGTTCATAGGCATAATGAGGAAGGTAGGCAGATAGATGTTCAAGTTTCTAACACAATGAGTAAACTTAGGAAAATCCAGCATCATTGATGTAAAAAGCTCAGTACCCCAAGGCACTGCCCTGGCGCCTCTGCTGTTTTGTATCATCACTTGCAGATGACACTAAAATAAGCATGAAGGTCACCTTAGAAGATACTGCAAAAATACAAGAAGATATAAGCGAGGTTTTCCAGTGGGCAGTGGAGAATAACAAGACCTTTTAGGTGATAAGTTCTAGCTGCTTAGTTACTGAAAGAATGAAGAGCTCAAAAAGGACACTTTATACCAAACTCGAGAGGATCATCAAATAGAACGAAAGAAATACGTGAAAGACCTAGGAGTAATTATGTCATCTGACCTTTGTATCAAAGAACACAATAAGCCTATTATCAAGACAGTCAAAACAAGGAAATGAATGCCAATGGTAACACTTTTAAAAACCCTTGTGTCCTCTCGTTTTGAATATTGTTCAGTGATGACATCCAAATTCAGGGCAGAAGATATATCAGAGCTGGAACAGATACAGAATCTTTTAAAGCCCATATACAGCCAATAAAGCATTTAAATTACTGTTAACACCTTAAAGTCTTAAATAAGTATTCATTGGAGGAGGAGAGAGATACATGATAATATATACCTAGAAAGCACTTGAAGGCCTTGTCCCTATTCCGCACACTGCCATAACAAATACAGGAGTGAAAAATATTGGAGGAAGTGCTAAATAAATCCATTGAAAACCAAGGGCGCCATGCGCACAGTAAGAAAACATTGTAATAACATCCGTGGTCATAGACTACGTAAAACCTTACAGAAGATATCAGAATGACTGTTAGAACAAATGTAGAAATCTACAAGAGGAAACTGGACATGTATTTGCCTTGGGTGCCAGATCAAACAGGCAATGATGGATATGTGGGCCATCAGGCCTCCAGCAGCAAGAACCTGACTGACCAGGCAAGCAACAGACAAGCCTGGCCCAAGGTCGGGCTCCGGGAGTAGAAAAACTCTCGAAACTCATCAGGGTATATCTTGTTATTACTTACAGCTATAATTTCATCGAACAAAGGCCATTGTCTTAGCTTTGTCCTGAGAACAAAGTGTTACACGGAGAACAAAGTGTTACACGGAGAACAAAGTGTTACACAGAGAACATTGTTTTGTGCTCATTGTATTAATTTTGGACAGTTATTGTATAGGTTATACTGCTCCTGGGGAGACAATCATTTTCAATCCTCGGAAGGAACGATAAGTCAGGTTCCTTGGATCAAGAGCCTTTCATCAGAATCAAAAAAATTCCTCTGAGGGGCAGAGTTGTCAACATAACCGAGTTAAATATTTTTTCATTGAGCCTCTTAAACATTGATCACATAATGATGACTGTTATCACCTGAGTGACAATGATCACTGTTATCACCTGAGTGACAATGATCACTGTTATCACCTGAGTGACAATGATCACTGTTATCACCTGGTGACAATGATCACTGTATCACCTGGTGACAATGATCACTGTTATCACCTGAGTGACAATGATCACTGTTATCACCTGAGTGACAATGATCACTGTTATCACCTGAGTGACAATGATCACTGTTATCACCTGAGTGACAATGATCACTGTTATCACCTGAGTGACAATGATCACTGTTATCACCTGAGTGACAATGATCACTGTTATCACCTGAGTGACAATGATCACTGTTATCACCTGAGTGACAATGATCACTGTTATCACCTGAGTGACAATGATCACTGCTATCACCTGAGTGACAATGATCACTGTTATCACCTGAGTGACAATGATCACTGTTATCACCTGAGTGACAATGATCACTGTTATCACCTGAGTGACAATGATCACTGTTATCACCTGAGTGACAATGATCACTGTTATCATCTGAGTGACAATGATCACTGTTATCATCTGAGTGACAATGATCACTGTTATCATCTGAGTGACAATGATCACTGTTATCATCTGAGTGACAATGATCACTTACCTGAGTGACAATGATCACTGTTATCAGCTGAGTGACAATGATCACTGTTATCACCTGAGTGACAATGATCACTGTTATCACCTGAGTGACAATGATCACTTACCTGAGTGACAATGATCACTGTTATCAGCTGAGTGACAATGATCACTGTTATCACCTGAGTGACAATGATCACTTATCACCTGAGTAACAATGATCACTGTTATCAAGTGTGACAATGATCATTGTTACCAACTGTGACAATGATCACTGTTATTACCTGTGACAATGATGACTTATCACCTGTCACAATGATCACTGTTATCACCTGTCACAATGATCACTGTTATCACCTGTCACAATGATCACTGTTATCACCTGTCACAATGATCACTGTTATCACCTGTCACAATGATCACTTATCACCTGTCACAATGATCACTGTTATCACCTGTCACAATGATTACTGTTATCACCTGTCACAATGATTACTGTTATCACCTGTCACAATGATTACTGTTATCACCTGTCACAATGATTACTGTTATCACCTGTCAATGATTACTGTTATCACCTGTCGCAATGATACTGTTATCACCTGTCACAATGATTACTGTTATCACCTGTCACAATGATTAATGTTAACACCTGTCACAATGATTACTGTTATCACCTGTCACAATGATTACTGTTATCACCTGTCACAATGATTACTGTTATCACCTGTCACAATGATTACTGTTATCACCTGTCACAATGATTACTGTTATCACCTGTCACAATGATTACTGTTATCACCTGTCACTATGATCACTGTTATCACCTGTCACAATGATCACTGTTATCACCTTAGTGACAATGATCACTGTTATCACCTGAGTGACAATGAACACTGTTATCACCTGAGTGACAATGATCACTGTTATCACCTGAGTGACAATGATCACTGTTATCACCTGAGTGACAATGAGCGCAGCTTTAGTGAAAATACAGCTTCCAGACACAGCAATTTTTGCTATCAGATGAGAGATTTGGATTAAATCAGGATTCACTCAGAACTGTTACATCTGTATCCTATGATAATGAGTATACTCTCTAAACGTACGTGTTTTCAAGTATACTCTCTAAACGTACGTATTTTCAAGTATACTCTCTAAACGTACGTATTTTCAAGTATACTCTCTAAACGTACGTATTTTCAAGTATATTCTCTAAACGTACGTATTTTCAAGTATATTCTCTAAACGTACGTATTTTCAAGTATACTCTCTAAACGTACGTATTTTCATGTATACTCTCTAAACGTACGTATTTTCAAGTATACTCTCTAAACGTACGTATTTTCAAGTATATTACGAATATTTATATCATCCAGCTGGTTTTGTCTGCCAAGAGCAGCAGCCGCAGCAACAACAGCAGCAGCAGCTGCAGCCGCTGCTGCTGTTGGTGTTGCAGGTGCCGCTGCTGGCGTCAGCTGCGTCTGCGGCATCATTTGTGGTGGAGAGTGTGATGGAGGTATCAGTGTTGGTGTATCTCCACCACTCAACAGACAGAGATAGTCAAGATGGCCACTGCCACTCATGCATAATGTATAGACTTCCCCGAGCACCAATATACATCAACTGGTCTCCAGATTTACCCATGCAAATAGGATGAAAGCTGGAAATGTAGAACTGTGTAAATGTCTCTCTTTTGATATTCTGAGTGGGTGTGGCTGTGCCACCTGAGGTTGCCCAGACGTGGCTATGGGTGTGGCTGTGCCAGCTGAGGTTGCCCAGACGTGGCTGTAGGTGTGGCTGTGCCACCTGAGGTTGCCCAGACGTGGCTATGGGTGTTGCTGTGCCACCTGAGGTTGCCCAGAAGAGGCTGTGGGTGTGGATGTGCCACCTGAGGTTGCAGACGAGGGTGTGGGTGTGGATGTGCCACCTGAGGTTCCCCAGACGAGGCTGTGGGTGTTGCTGTGCCACCTGAGGTTGCCCAGACGAAGCTGTGGGTGTGGATGTGCCACCTGAGGTTGCCCAGACGAGGCTGTGGATGTGCCACCTGAGGTTGCCCAGACGAGGCTGTGGATGTGCCACCTGAGGTTGCAAGACGATTCTGTGGGTGTGGATGTGCCACCTGAGGTTCCCCAGACGAGGTTGTGGGTGTGGCTGTGCCACCTGAGGTTCCTCAGACGAGACTGTAGGTGTGGCTGTGCCACCTGAGGTTGTCCAGACGAGGCTGTGAGTGTGGCTGTGCCACCTGAGGTTGTCCAGACGAGGCTGTGGGTGTGGATGTGCCACCTGAGGTTGCCCAGACGTGGCTATGGGTGTGGCTGTGCAACTGAGGTTGTCCAGACGAGGCTGTGAGTGTGGCTGTGCCACCTGAGGTTGCAGACGAGGCTATAGGTGTGGCTGTGCCACCTGAGGTTGCCCAGACGTGGCTATGGGTGTGGCTTTGCCACCTGAGGTTGTCCAGACGAGGCTGTGAGTGTGGCTGTGCCACCTGAGGTTGCCCAGACGAGGCAGTGGGTGCAGTTGTAGTGAACCACTCTATACTACCCACACGTGGCTGTGGGTGCAAGTGAGCTCCTCTATACTACCCACACGTGGCTGTGGGTGCAAGTGAGCCACTCTATACTACCCACACGTGGCTGTGGGTGCAGTGGTAGTGAGACACTCTATTCCACCCACACGTGGCTGTGGGTGTGGCCGTGCCACCTGAGGTTGCCCAGACGTGGCTGTGGGTGTGGCTGTGCCACCTGAGGTTGCCCAGACGAGGCTGTGGAGTGCGTGGACTGAGGCACCATACTACGTGGCTGTGGTGGCAGTGATCCTCTATACTCCCAACGTGGCTGTGGGTGTGGTGTGTACACCTGAGGCTACCCAGACTGGCTGGGTGCAATGTGCCACTCTATTGCCCAGACGTGGCTGTGCGTGCAGTGGTAGTGAGCCACCCCATACTACCCACACGTGGCTGTGGGTGCAAGTGAGTCCCTCTATACTACCCATACGTGGCTGTGGGTGCAATGGTAGTGTGACACCCTATACTACCCACACGTGGCTGTGGGTGCAAGTTAGCCACTCTACACTACCCACACGTGGCTGTGGATGCAGTGGTAGTTAGCCACCCTACACTACCCACACATGGCTGTGGGTGCAGTGGTAGTGAGCCACCGTATACTACCCACACGTGGCTGTGGGTGCAGTGACAGTGAGCCACTTTGTACTACCCACACGTGGCTGTGGGTAAAGTGGTAGTGAGCCACCCTATACTACCCACAAGTGGCTGTGGGTAAAGTGGTAATGAGCCATCCTATACTACCACACGTAGTGGATGTTGGAGTGAAACAATACCCACGTAGTTGTGAAGTGAGACTACCTATACTACCCACACGTGGCTGTGGGTAAAGTGGTAGTGAGCCACCCTATACTACCCACACGTGGCTCTGGGTGCAAGTGAGCCACTCTATACTACCCACACGTAGCTGTTGGTAAAGTGGTAGTGAACCACCCTATACCACCCACACGTGGCTGTGGGTAGAGTGGTAGTGAGCCAGATTTCGCTGTGGGAGAGATGAGGGGTGATCTTATTGATGCTGCCCAGACGTGGCTGCAGGAGAGGCGAGGGTTGATCTAATTGATGCTGCCCAGACGTGGCTGCGGGAGAGGTGAGGGTTGATCTTATTGATGATGCCCAGATGGGGATTTCGGGGTAGTGGTCTTGGTGGATTTCTTAATGGTGCCCACACAGGGGTGAGGAAAGGATGGGAGGTGTTGGACCAGGAGGTTAGACAAGGTAGAAGTTATGGGAAAAGGAGGGTTGAGGCATCTATTGTAGGGAAGATGTGGCTGTGGGTGGGCGGGTGGTGAGTATTAGGGCACTTTACACTGCTATGACAGGCTGTTGGCGGTGTGGGCCACCAGATGCTCCTTATTCGATGTTGGGAATTGGTTGGGTGAGTTGATGCTGTTCATATGGGGTTGTCAGTGGAGTGGATCAGCAGATGTGTCTGTACTCACCTATTTGTACTCACCTATTTGTGGTTGCAAGGGTCGATTCATAGCTCCTGGCCCCGCCTCTTCACTGGTTGCTACTAGGTATACTACCATCCCCAGGATGCGACCCATAACCGTCGACTAACACCCAGGTAGTATACGGGTGGTTGGGATGGGCAGGAGTAGTCATAGTAGACAGGGGTGGGCATAGTAGACAGGGGTGGGCATAGTTAACAAGTTATTGATAGGAGGGTTCAGAGAGCGGTGAACCATCTGAAGTGCACAAGAGGGCGTGCACATGTGCTGGCAGAGTGTCAGGTCACCTGTAAGTCCCGGAGATGTGCCATTAGTTCATTGGATGGGTGAAACAGTGTGAGGGGTGGACGGGGCTCTGGACGGGGCTGTGGACAGGACAGTTCATTTTAGTTTCAATATTACATGCATCCACAGTGTACTGTTGATGCATCTCTTGTTACTTCCCACACAACAGATACATTCTTGATATATTAAATTCTCTTACACCTTAAACCACGTAGTCAATAACACCGTCCCGTGGCTTGGTTGTCAACGCATACAGCTCATATTCTGAATGTCCGTGGTTTGATCCCCAGCATGGGTGAAAACTTTGGGAAAGTTTCTTTACGCCTGTTGCCTCTTTTCGCCTAGCACCTGGGTGTTAGTCGACGGTTATGGGTCGCATCCTGGAGGATGGTAGTATACCTTAAATAGGACTAGTCTTTGAAATGGGTAAAATAGGATAACACCTGTTAGCTTGTAAATCTGGTTTACAAGTAAAAAGAAAATCTGTTAAATATATTTGATTTAGGCAGCACTAAGAACAACATTGCCACTGACAACTGTTTATGTTCCTTTATCGAGACGTTTGGATGTTCGATGGTTCGGTGTTAATACTTGATAAGACATAGGCGAATATATTTTCCTCTTTACTACAAGACACTCAACGCTTATAGGCTGAACTGTCTTCTACTGTTTCTTGAAATACTTCTATGAACCTTTGTCATCAGGCATGAGGTAGTCAGGCACCTTCCCTCCTGCCTGAGGCCCCTGGTTATCCCTTCTCGTTGCCTTCCTCTTGGACACACTTGGGCTCCGACCAATTCAACTAAACTATTGTAAGCGCTTGAAAAGTCTTGGCTGTATCACGAGAGGCCTTGAGATATCATTCAAATTCTCCGTGAGGTTGTTTGGCTTAAATATATATATTATTTTTATTAACACATCAGCCGTTTCCCACCAAGGCAGGGTGGCCCGAAAAAGAAAAACTTTCATCATTCACTCCATCACTGTCTTGCCAGAGGCGTGCTTACACTAAAGCTACAAAACTGCAATATTAACACCCCTCCTTCAGAGTGCCGGCACTGTACTTCCCATCTCCAGGACTCAAGTCCGGCCTGCCGGTTTCCCTGAAACCCATCATAAATGTTACCTTGCTTACACTCCAACAGCACGTGAAGTCCTAAACACCATTTGTCTCCATTCGCTTCTAACACGCTCACTCACGCTTGCTGGAAGTCCAAGCCTCTCGCACACAAAACCTCCTTTACCCCCTTCCTCCAACCTTTCCTGGCCGACCCCTACCAGCCTTCCTCCACTACAGATTTATACACTCTCGAAGTCATTCAATTTCGTTCCATTCTCTCTACATGTCCAAACCATCTCAATAACCACTCCTCAGCCTTCTGGATAATAGTTTTGGTAATCCCACACCTCTTAATCTCCAGACTACGGATTCTCTGCATTATATTCACACCACACATTGCCCTCAGACTTGACATCTTCCCTGCCTCCAGCCTTCTCCTTGTTGCAACATTCACAATCCATGCTTCACACTCATATAACAGCGTTGGTATAACTATACTCTCATGCATTCCCCTCTTTGCTTTCATGGATAATGTTCTTTGTTTCCACAGACTCCTCAGTGCACCTGTACTGTGTACTGGTGTAGTATACTTAGTTAAAACCATTACTTTATAGAGACGCTCCCAGGCTAACTATGACATCACGAGTCCTACTCATTTGAAACGCTTGCCACTGACCCTGGGGCAGTTCATGGCTAATAGTAGCAGACTCACAGGCAGGCTCTGGGTCTCCCCTCAACTCGCTTATAATTATATGCCTCCAAGACATTCAGCGTGTGCATTTCTTACTCCAAAATCTCCTCCGAACCCCATACGACACACCACTCACCTTTTTCCCTCGTCAATTCTATGATTCACCTCATCTTTCATAGACCCATCTTCTGACACGTCCACTCCCACATATTACTCTCTCCCTCCCTCCAATCTGATATCCAATCTTCCATTACCTAATTTTGTAATCCTCATCACCTTACTCTTTCCTATATATCTTTAAACGTAGAAGATAAATTTTTTAGAAAGGACTTAATGATTTCTTGCTAATTGACCAACTTTACCTATACGGCATGTTATGTATTGTTGCATGCAAAGAGTACGTACCCTTTATTCGGAGCATGTTAACACACCCATATAGGCTGCCCCTCCAACCAGCGAACCATCTTTAAGGGTTTGATGATTGGGGCCCCATCATCAAATCAACGACTCGGTTCAGCCAATGATAATGTGGATCTGACAATGGCAAAGGTGATGTGGATACCACTCGCAAATTTGTCATTGTAATTCCTGCATTGAGCTGGTTGTTGTACGGTTGTCTCTGTCTATTGGCTGCTGTTTTGCCTTGACTACCGTGGTGTGCACTACTACTATTCTCTCTGTATATAGTGTACATACTTGTACAAAGCCTTATAATATACTTGGTGAAGGAAAATACAAAAGTCATATAATCATAATTGCTTGGTGAAGGAAATACAATTCAAAGCATTTTCTACTGTGTTTCTTTGCTTCAAGCTCCCTTTTACACTCAGGATAACAGGCCTTAGAACCTGAGGTTGTAATATGGGTAGCCTGTCCGGGAGCTGAATTTGGAGGCTTAGAGCAGGAGTTGAGCCTAGAGTGAAAGTTGGAGCAGGAGCTAGTCTTGTATCTAGATAGCTTGCTATCTGCCATTGCTTACGCTTTGCCAACGCTTCACGAATTTTGTGTGTCATCTTTGCATTCGCTTCACTATGGTCAGCCTTGCTATTGTGCGAGTATTCTGCAATTTGGTTTGTTATTGCGTGTCAGCCTTGCTATTGTGAGTGCATATTGGCTTTGCTGTTGCGTGTCAGCTTTGCTATCATATGATTATACTGCAGTCGTACCTTGCATAGCGCTACAGCGTGTTAAGTTGGGAGTTAATGCCACCTATCCGAGTCAGACGATTAGTGTCTGAGTTGAGGCAGCCATTGGTAAATCCACTTCAGGTCACCCGGTGAAATATCTTCTTAAAAATAATTACTTAGTCTGCACTGAAACTGGTAAGGAGGTGGAGGGAAGACAGCAAACAGATAAATTAGTAGTTCCCCAAAAATTTAGGTCTCAGATCTTAAATATAGCCTATAACTCTTCTTTAGGAGCCCATTTGGGAATTACCAAAACTAAGTATAGAATAGTAAAGGAATTCTTTTGGCCAAAGTTAAGGCAAGATGTAAAGAATCATATTTGCTGTTGTCCAGAATGTCAGCAGGTAGGGAAACCTGGACACCCCATTAAACCTGCACCTCTCCATCCCATTCCTGCTAATGGAGACCCTTTTTCAGAATTAATAATAGATTGTGTAGGTCCACTACCTAAGTCTAAGTTTAGAAATCAGTACTTATTCACAATCATGGATAGAGTAACCAGATATCCAGAGGCAGTTCCTATGTGCAGTATTAACACTAAAGCAATCCTTAAAGCTTTAACTAAGTTTATCTCTTGCTTTGGAATTCCTAAATCTATTCAAGGTGATCAAGGTACCAATTTCACTGCCAAAGCATTTAGGGAAGCATTAACTAGGCTGGGAATAGTTCATAACCTATCCACTGCCTATCATCCTCAGTCCCAAGGCGCCTTGGAAAGATTCCATCAGACGTTAAAAACAATGATGAGAACATTCTGCATGCATTTTCCTACAGACTGGGATGAATCACTTCCTCTGTTGCTATTCGCAATGAGAGAAACTGTGCAAGAGTCTACAGGGTACAGTCCATTTGAGCTGATTTTTGGGCACAATGTACGAGGTCCTCTACGAGTGCTCAAAGAAGGATGGATGGGAGAAGACGCCTCCACAACCCTTCTTCAAGGTTGCAGGTGGCACGTCAGTTGGCTAAGGCTAACTTGAAGGCAGTTCAGAATATGATGAAACAGAGGTATGACAGAAATTCAAAGTTTCACTCCTTCCATCAAGGAGATAAGGTGTTGGTACAGGAGCCTATACCTGGCCACACCTTGAAAGCTAGATTTACGGGACCCATGCAAATTGTAAGTAAATTATGTGATGTAAATTATGTGGTATCTCCCCTTGACAAGACCTCAAAAAGTAAAACTTACCACATTAATCAAATTAAAGTCTTTAATACACCAGATAAAGTCCCAGTAATGACTCTGTCCTCTGCCTGTGATGACCCTGACTCTTTGCACTCTGAGATTAATGTAAAGCTTCCCAATTCGGTCCTTCTCAAAGACCCTAACCCTTTAATGTTGGGGCTGACTAAAAATCAAATAACTAGTTTAACTGCGCTCTTACAGTCTTATCCTGATATTTTTTCGGATGTGCCGAAAAAATGTACACTAGGATATCATGATGTAGATGTTGGAAACTCTAAACCTATTAAACTCTCCCCTACAGAGCTAATCCTGAAAAACAGAGGCTACTTCAACAGGAGGTAGAATTTCTGTTAGAGCATGGGGTTAGTGGAGGAGTCATCTAGTCCGTGGGCTTCACCTTGCATCCTTGTTAACAAAGCTGATGGAGGGTTTCGAATGTGTAGAGACTACCGTAAGGTGAATGAGGTCACAGTTGCATATGCCTATCCTCTGCCACGTCTGGATGACGTAATCGACTTTGTGGGTAAGGCTACTTTTTGTATCTTAAAGGTTACTATCATTATTATTATTATTATAATCAAATAGAAGCGCTAAACCACAGGGGTCATACAGCGCTGTAGGTTATTGCAGGATGCAGGGAGAATGGGTTGTAAGAGGGAGATGGATGATTAGTAGGGTATGGAGTGTAGCAGGACAGTGGATAAAGCAGGGATAGAGGGTAGCAAGAGATCGAGGTAGAAGGGACTGAGGGAGGTGCTAGAGGTATAATCTTCAGAGTTTGTGTAGTAAGTCAGTTTCTGTCAAAAAGTCAACGAGAGAGTCAGGATTAAAGGAGGGTCCATCAGCAAGAAGGGAAGGTAAAGAAAGGGCCGCAGAGCGAAGACGACGTTGGAGGTAAATTCTGCGTGCTCGTTGATAGAGTGGGCAGTCCAACAGAATATGGCGAACAGACACTGGAACCTGACAATGCTCACAGAGAGGGGCAGGGAGCATCTCCATGAGATACCCGTGAGTAAGACGAGTGTGGCCGATGCGAAGATGGGAGAGTGTAGTCTCCCAACCCCGACACTGGTGACAAGAAGAAGGCCAGAAACCTATAATCGGTTTAATAGAATGAAGTTTGTTATTTAGCAGGTCAGACCAGCGTTGTTGCCAACGGGTGCGAAGGTGGGTAGCAATGACCGCAAAATAGTCCGTGAATGGAACACCTCTATATGAAACTAGAAGGTCATGTACTGCTGACCGCGCAGCAGTGTCTGCCTGTTCATTGCCCTGTACGTCAACATGACCAGGGACCCAACAAAAAACAATATCTT
>WNWK01048251.1:0-13622 GCA_009830355.1 Cherax destructor
AATATCTCAAATACTCTGAGGACCGACACATGATGTTCCCGTT
This sequence comes from Cherax destructor, assembly GCA_009830355.1. Taxonomy (NCBI): domain Eukaryota; kingdom Metazoa; phylum Arthropoda; class Malacostraca; order Decapoda; family Parastacidae; genus Cherax; species Cherax destructor. The sequence continues at coordinate 44 of WNWK01048251.1, forward strand.
CGTCATTATAAATCATGAAGTCATCCAGGTATGGTGCAACTCCTTCCAAGTTGTTGGTCAGCTCCTGCAACAACCTGAAGATTGAGTCACTTATGCAACATTTGGGAATCTTTATTAAGGAAACGTTTCTCCACAAAGTGGCTTCTTCAGTCCAATACAAAGCAGAGAGGGGTAAGGAGAGGAGCAGTTTGAGGTAATCAGTCCCTCAGCCTGGAATCGATGTGTTCAGTCCATCACTCTTGTAGAAAGTACAGCATATGGCCGGAGAAGTGGCATATGTACTGTAGACAGGTGAGTGGAAGCAGGAGGATTCTGGATCACAGTGGGATCATCCACTAGTGTAAGTAGGTCTTCGTCCAAAGGTTGGACAAGTATTGAAGAATTCCTTGTATCAAGATCCCATGATGTTGCAGTGTCTGACAGATGTGATAAATGGTTTTCAAAACCGACAAGTTGAAGATTGAGACAATTATGCAACATAAGGGAATCTTTATTAAGGAAACAAGAAGCCACTGTGTGGCGAAACGTTTCCTTCATAAATAATTCCATATGTTGCATAAGTGTCTCAATCTTCAACTTGCAACATGCTTGGGAATGACGAAGCTGCATTGCACATATTAAATGGTGTGACGAGATGGTTCAACATTGCATTATGAACAGCGGCTGCAGATATATTCTGAGCTCTCAGAGTCATAATATCCTCGTAAGAGATGTAATTGGCTAACGTACAAAGCTCCCAAATTATGATTAATAAGTCATCAGTGCGTGGGAAAGGGTATCCATCTGGAAAGGTAACTACATTCACCTTCAGATAATCAGTACTCATCCTGAAACTGCCGTCAGCGTTGGGTACAAATGTGCAAGTTGAAGCCAAAGGTCTCTTACAGTGTTATATTTACTCAAGTGATACCAGAAAGTCAACATCTTCCCTCAGTGCTCTGTTAGACTCATATTGTTAGGAGAGTGTCTTAAAGAGGATGCACCCCGTACATCCACGTCATGTACATCAACAGTACAATATTTAGGATCATCACTGGACAAACAAGAGTAGTCAAGTATCATCTTTTTTTTTGTAACCAACTTTATCTGTGCCAAGGTTACTAAGAAAATTAGTACACTGTTCCAATATTAGTAACAATTATCAAGATCCTTACTTCTCCCTCTGTTATAGCTATATCTCTCAGTCGTTCCAAAGACTGGTCAATAAAGTGACCCTTGATCAGATGTTCATGAATGAAAAGTTTAGTTTCAGACATGTCCTGACTAGGCTTGCGTGTGAGAGGAGCCAGTTACGAAGATGCTGGACGCATGACGTCGTTAATCATATTCAGACCCATATCATTAGCATGAAGTAACTTAGCGGGTGGCAAGGATAGTCGTTCAATTGTAGATATAGCTCTTGTGATAAAGCCAAGAGGAAATAAAATAAGAATATCTCTCCAAGCTTCTTCCATATAGGTCTTGTCGGAGGTATTATAAATCACAAGTGGTTCTTTACAAGGTAAATTTGTAACAGGTTATTGCCAGTCGACAGATCAGATGTCTTGAAGGTAAACTAACCACAAGAAATATATACTGAAATAAAACCAGTGTAATATCTTATCTCTATATACACTTTATAAAGAGGAACTTTTATCACAACTCAACCATTTATTTTGGTTTAGGTGTCGTTAGACACCTAAATCAACTGGGTGAGATAACTCCCTGTGTCTCCTATGGTAATTATATCTGTTAGGTGAGATTCTTCCAGCTTTACCTTACCTTTAGATTGATGATGATTCATTGATGAGCGAATTTTATCTTCAGACATACTTTCTGAGTCTAGCCATGTAGTTTGAATTATTATTATAATCATGCGTGAGCGCTAAACCCATAGGGATTATACAGCGCCTGTGGGAAGGGAGGGAATGGAAGGTATTCAGACTGAATTCAGGGAACTGGCGCACAGATCCAATTCCCTATATCAAGAGCCCCTCACCAGCGGCAAGGAAGCTTCCTTGAGGGGCATGTAGGTTGAAATGAATCAGCATGGACAGATGCAGAAATTAGAAGTGTTAGCTTCAGCTGGATTAGTTCGAGGTGTTTCAGAGACTTGTGAGCTCCATAACTGTGGAGTGATGGACTGACCAGCTGATCGGGGTCGTCAGCTGTTAGGAGGCTTTTCTTATGTCTTTCTTTTTCTGAGTTGTGGTATGCACGGCTTTGTGAGCTATTTCATAGGCAACAAACAAAGCTGCTGTTTTGTAGAATATCCTATATTGTATGATCATAGAGAGATTCCTGTATTATGGAAGGCATATGGTTATAAAAATCTTAGTGCAGAAGTAGCTGAAAGACCTCAAAAGAATTAATACTTGAGGCGCAACGCCACCTCACAAAAACAATAATTTTCTCACATGCAAATTCCACACGAACTTGAACTTGCAAATTGCGAAGTGAACTTTGATAACTCAAAGGTAATAAGTTCTATGTAGATGTACAACTTTGTGTTCTGCCTGTCAAAGCTATGTGCAACAATGCCTCCCAGTGTTTGCGAGGACAATTCATTGAACGAGCCTTGCTCTCAAACACATTAAAGTGTGTATCTAAGTCACTCCCAATGAACTTTTGAACCACTGAAGCTGCTTTTTGCATGTTAAATTCGTCTTGAATTGAGTCAGAACGTCGCTCTAATCTAACAAAGTGTTGTCCAATAACGAGGCAGAGGAGTAGGGAATGGAACAAATCTTCCTGTACCTTCCCTGGGTCTAGTCCAGATAATACCTGAGAATCTAGATCAGGTCTAGGATTTGTCCCAGTAAGGCAAGGACGAGCGAGTGTAAATGGAGTGTTTACACTAGGCTCTAATGCTTCTGCCTTAGATCCCTCATTAACTGAGGTGAAATATGAGGCTCTCCTCTGAATCTGACACGTATCAGAACACTATATGCAGGAAGCAGTATATCACGAACTAATATTTTGACAGTCTCTCATGTTTAACGTCTGTTATATTTAACTTCCAAATATTTGTTTCCTGCCATCATGTCTGAACTTTTAGTATACTTAATTAATAGAGTCAATCAATTATGTGTTTTACATGTACAGTCATAATGAATACGAGCATACACCAAGTGTGTGATCATGGCACGCTATATTCCAAGCAAAAGCCTACTTTACACAGTAGATTATTCCAGTTAGTTAGATTGTCAGAGGAAGAACTCATTAACAAGATCTCCTTTTTTTTTAAATCAAGAGAATCAGACACGTATACACATTCACCAGGCCGAGCTCTAGCTCCTTACATCAAGAGAATGCTTATTATGTCTGACTATAGTCTCACTAGAAACTATTGAATCTCTCCAATACCTTGGATCAACAGCTACCGGATAGGCCCTGTGCTACAAATGCGATATTTATCAGCATAGCGCATTGGCACTAAGTGTTTCTCTCACAGTATTGACAAGCGCCTTTTCTTAATGTGGATTTGTAACTTGGGTTCCAATTGTTTAAATAATTACCATAAAATGAAAGTCCTCCAAGGCAAAAAATTCCCAAATTACTGATTCTAGCTTCAGCAACTCCTGTGTCCCACAGCTAGGTCTACCTAGGTCACGCCCACCTGAGATCAAGTATACAGCTACTTCATCTCCCTCTTTCACTGTATGTATCTGCTTCATTATGTTTCTGCATTAGATTGAAAAGCCTGCTGTGCGGGCGATATGTTTATGTAATAAAGTTAACCAGGTGTTGCATGTATGTCTTATAAAGCAACTCAGTACTATATAATATCTTTATTTACTTCAAGTACATGTACAAGGTATAAAGGCCATAGCTGACATCAATGACATACTACTATATAGAAAGCCGCTTGTTATGCAGAGCATTTCAGGCAAATTAGGTCAGTTTTGTCCCAGGATGCGACCCACACCAGTCGACTAACACCCAGATACCCATTTTACTGATGGGTGAACTTACTCAACCAGTGTAAAGAAATACATCCGATGTTTCTACCCCTTCGCCGGGAATCGAACCCGGACCCTCACCGTGTGAAGCGAGAGCTTTTGACACCAGGCCACGGGCCACCGTAGGCCACTGATCTAATGGTTTGCAACGTTTTAAGTTATATTTATGTATACTAACTTATGAATCCAGAAATTAAATAAAAACAGTGAATTACGTTTAGCTGCGCAGGGAACATTTGATAACCTCGATGATGTGGTTTCTCAAGAACGATAAAACATATGAATAATGGAAGTGAATATTAAGAGCTCAGAGGAGAAGAGAAATAAATAAAGCAAGGGTGAAAAAGATTAGTTCCTTCCTGCTGTTAGCTGTCAGATCCAACAAAGGAGTTAATTATAACTTGCAGGTATAACAGCTCGCTACCAAGAAATTAATTATTTACCCTTCCACATATAAGTGAAATAACAAAGTGAATACAATGGTATATTTTGTAGAAGGTATACCCGTTGTATTACTCCCACTAATATCAAAGCTACAACCACAACCACCTTTCATAACTCCAACTGTCACTACTAATATGACTCAAACAACTAACTCACTTACCTACTTCCACCACCACAGCGCCCACCATCATCACCACCACCACAGCGCCCACCATCATCACCACCACTACTGCAGCCAACATCACTGATTGCATCGACACACCTACTACAATCACCACCATCAAAGGCACTAACATGGTCTCCGTTAACACCTCTACTACACCACCCATATCTACCAATGTTATCCACACCGCCACCACAACCTTTTCAAGACTAACCCCTACTACAATCGCTAAAACCACAACCACCACTTCCGCCATTACTACAACCACCATCTCCTCTGATAACGTCACTACTACAACCTCCTCTTCCTCCTTCAATAACACCGCTACTATACCCACCACCACATCAATACCACCAATATCTATAACAATCACTACCTGTTTTCACCATCTGATATGTCTCTGTCGTTCAGCGTTCCGATAAAGGTATCCCCATAAAGGTATCCCCATAAAGGTATCCCCATAAAGGTATCCCCATAAAGGTATCCCCATAAAGGTTTCCCCATAAAGGTATCCCCATAAAGGTATCCCCATAAAGGTATCCCCGTACGACTGGTGTATTGCAGGGAGCGGCTTAAGATTTATCAATATTATCGATGTAAAGGCATTCAAAAGTCATCACCTGGAACCATCTCTATCTCTTCAATAAAACTTGAAAATTAAGACCTACACAGTTTAAATCAAATTCAAACATTCCACTAAGAAACAAGAGCTCTGAAGAGACATTCTTTTATTATCTCAGAGAGACCAATGTTCCAAAATACACCAGAACATCATCAGAAATTATAACATGATAAGGAGTATTTAATTTTCCTAATTTTCCACTCTGCTACCTTTCTCCTGGTTCCTACATGGCTATAGTGGTACAGCCAGGTGTGCAGGCCAGTACACTATACCTGTGTTCGTAATAACTACCTCCACCATTATTGTCATCAACACCACCACCACAATGACTACCACCTCCACCACTACTGTCATCACCACCACCATTACCACCTCCACCACTACTGTCATCACCACCACCATTACCACCTCCATCACTACTGTCATCACCACCACCATCACCACTACTGCAACCACCACTACTATAACCACCACGACTACCACAACCACGACTACCATTACCAGCACCACTACCAGCAACGCCACTACCCCCAACACCACCACCCCGACCTCCACTACCACCACCACCATCACTACCTCCACTACCACCACCATCAACACCACCACCACCACCACTATTACGAACACAGGTAATGTTGGCCTGTGACCTGGTCATAATGGGTTGGAGCAAAACAAATTGAGCAGTAATATTTAACTTTACCAAATGTTTATCAACAGATATGTACACTATGTACACTATGTACACTATGTACCACACGGTGATCAAGGCAAAGCCAGAAGACAGAGAGAGAACACCGTTCTTCAACCAGCTAGAGGCAAGTCTGACAAATGCTGACTGTGAGTGAACCACGTCACCTCAGCATTTGGCTGGCTCGTCTATGATTGGTCAATGAACCAAGGTACTGATTTACCGATGGGTATCCTTACCGTTAAACCCTTAGCACCTGGTTCGCTGGTTGGGAGGCAGCCTATATGGAGTGTGAACATAAGCTGAATATAGTGAAACGTACTCTTTGCATGCCACAACTACCATCACCATCACCACTATCACCACCACCACCATCATCACCACCACCACCATCATCACCACCATCATCACCACCACCACCACCACCAAGACCAGCACCATCATCACCGCCATCATCACCACCAACACCACCACTATCACTATCACCACCACCATCACCACAGTCACCTCCACCACCATCATCACCACAACTATCACCACCACCATCATCACCACCATCCTCACCACCACCATCCTAACCACCATCATCACCACCATCATCACCACCACCACCACTACCTCCAACACCAGCCAGGAACAATCAGAGTGCCGACCTCACAATTAAACCACTCCTGTGAAGCACTATATTTACCGCTCTCTCAAATCAACTTCCCCAACGCTCAAAAATTATCCAGGACATTTTTTTCGTGCCAGAGTTAAGGTGCTCGGGAAAACCCAGGTTTTTATCCCACCAGAGTTAAGATGCTCAGAAAAAGCTAGTAGTTTTCCCCTCTTGAGTGAGATACTGAGACGCTTCACCACTCTATTAGTCATTGGATGGTTTCTTTGCCAGTGTAAGACACTGAAGGGTTTCCCCTATCATGTAAGACATTGAAGGGTTCCCTTCCCATGTAAAAAATTGTGGGGTTTTCCCTCCCATGTAAGATACTGAAGGGTTTCTCCCAGGTGAGAATCTGAAAGGTTTCCCTTCCCATGTAGGACACTGAAGGGTTTCCCCTCCCATGTAAGACACAGAAGGGTTCACTTTCTCATGTAAGACACTGAAGGGTTTCCCCTCTGTTACAATAACACTAGTTACACCTCTACACAGTAGAGTGTCAATCTTACTTTAGCCTGTACTAGTGCTGTAACATAGAGGTCGGGATTTTAAAAATACTACAATTTATAACATTTAATATAAATGTATTTTATATAAAAACATAATAGTATCTTTGATATAGCTATATTATATATATATATATATATATATATATATATATATATATATATATATATATATATATATATATATATATATATATATATATATATATATATATATATATATATATATATATATATATATATATATAAACAATCTTTAATAAAAGATCTTTGGTTTAACTACATATTTACATTTAAAATCACATAAAATATCAAGTAAAAAGTAATCATATAACCATAATGCTGAAGTCAAATGTCACTGCAATCTTCGTGTCTTACGACACTTCCGACCCCAGAGTTATAACTCCAACATCGTGTCTTACGACACCATATTGTCTCTGCGTTATAACACCATTCTCTTGTGTCCCACGACACCCTGTTCACTGTGTCACGTGTCACATGATACTCACCAGGTGCAACACCCTTGCTATACGACACCCTTCTCTCCTGTGTCACACGACACCCTTGTCTCCTGTGGTACACCCACGCCAATACCTTATCCTCAGTCATAACACTCAGTCTCTGCATGACATATACACCGCGTCATTTGACAAACACAATTAGTTACAAGACCCGTTTCTACTTGTGTCTCGTGTAACCTGAAACTCACTGGGTTATTACACCCTGAATCTTTCCACAATACTGTTTCGTGTCACCTGACACGCTCACCGGGTACAACAACCTAACACTCACCAGGTTCACACCCTGAACTTTACTGAATACTGCGTGTCACTACTGACACACTCACCGGGTTCACCGAGTTATGAAACCTTGAATTTTTCCATATGTCCGTTTCACATGACACACGACGCTCACTAGGTAGTCAGGTAGTCTGGTGAACTCAAGGCCAGTCACCAGCAGGTGTATTCCTTGAGTGTCAGCTGAATACTCTCAAAGCCCGTCTGCGAGTCAGGAGTACACTGTCAGGCCAGTCACCAGCAGTGAGAGTCAGGAATACACTTTCAGGCCTCACCAGCAGTGAGAGTCAGGAATACACTTTCAGGCCTCACCAGCAGTGAGAGTCAGGAATACACTGTCAGGCCTCAGCAGCAGTGAGAGTCAGGAGTACACTGTCAGGCCAGTCACCAGCAGTGAGAGTCAGGAATACACTGTTCCCCTCCCATGTAAGAAACTAAAGGGTTTCCCCTCCCATGTAAGACAGAAGGGTTCACTCTAACATGTAAGACACAGAATGGTCTCAGCAGCAGCACAAGACACTATAAAGAGGGGTAGAGGATGCATCCTCGCTCTTGTTAAATTGTAAGAGAAGATGCGTAAGGGAGAGGAGGATAGAAAAGAGAGGGAGGGTGGGAGGTTGTTTTGGAGGGAGTGAGATAAGGAGGGATGGAGGGAGGAGAGGTTAACGTCTCACTTCCGTCAGAACAATTTGTAATGCAAATATATGAAGGTGTTGTTATTGTTTATGTAAATTTCATTATCATGGGATATGTCAGTACCAGCCCTCCCGTCTTCCTCCAGCCCTCCCTAGCCCCCCCTCTTCCCTCCTCAGCCCTCCTCTCCTCATCCCCCCTCCCCAGCCCTCCCTACCTAAATCCCTCCTCTACCTCAGCCCTCCCTCTACCTCCAGCCCTCCCTCTACCTCCAGCCCTCCCCTCTACCTCCAGCCCTCCCTCTCCCTCCAGCCCTCCCCTCTACCTCCATCCCTCACTCTACCTCCAGCCCTCCCCTCTACCTCCAGCCCTCCCCTCTACCTCCAGCCCTCCCCTCTACCTCCAGCCCTCCCTCACCTCCAGCCCTCTCTCTACCTCCAGCCCTCCCCTCTACCTCCAGCCCTCCCTCTATTTCTCAGCCCTCCTTCTACCTCCAGCCCTCCCCTCTCAGCCTCCTACCTCCAGCCTCTACCTCCAGCCCTCCCTCCTCACCTCCAGCTCTCCCATCTACCTCCAGCCCTCCCCTCTACCTCCAGCCCTCCCCTCTACCTCCAGCCCTCCTCTCTACCTCCAGCCCTCTTCTCTACCTGGAGAAAAGGCGAGAGAGATGCATCATAATCTACACCTGGAAGAGCCTGGAGGGACTGGTTCCTAACCTGCACACAAAAATCACTCCCTGCGAAAGCAAAAGACTTGGCAGGCGATGCAACATACCCCTAGTGAAAAGTAGGGGCGCCATTAGTACACTAAGAGAAAAGACAGTAAGTGTTCAGGGCCCAAGACTGTTCAATACCCTCTCACCAGCCATAAAGGGAATTACCAATAGACTCATGGTTGAATTCAAGAGGGAGCTGGACAGATACCTAAAATCAGTGCCGGATCAGCCGGGCTGTGGTTCGTACGTTGGACTACGTGCGGAAAGCAGTAACAGCCTCTTTGATCAAGCCTTGTGTTACAAAAACTTCTTCCGAGGATGGTAGAATTAAGGTAATATATTTTAGTTTAACAGTTGGCCTGTTTACGGTTTTGTAACAAGAAATTTTAATAATAATTCGGGATTGCAAAACAAATAACTAAAATTTAAAATCTTTACTATTAAAGTGGTTTGGCAGAGTATATACGTATATAAAGATACATGTATGGGTATGTCAAGAGGCAGATGATGAAAACAACGGAAGCTATGAGTTTATATCTAGGTAAGTGATTTGAGAGTTATTTGCAAAGGGGAGTGAGTGGGGGGGTGAGAGGGGAGGATACTGGAGGAGGGTATTGCACAAGTATTGGAGAGAGAAGACAGAGAGAGTCTGGGTGGTGTGATTAGTGAAGATGAGGTGTGGATGGCTGTGTAAAGTTTGAGCAGAAGTAAAACGCAGGGTGTGGATGGCATACCTAATGACTTTTATGTGGAGCATTGGGGGGTGATGGAGTGTCTAGTACGGTTGTTCAATTGCATGAAAGAGATGGGATGTATGGGGGGAACACAGTGCACAGGGGTGATAGTATTAGTTAAAAAGGGTGATGTAGGGGTAACGATTAGGGATTATAGGGCGTTATCGATGATGTGTGCAGATTATAAGATTTTTGCAAAAGTGTAGGGTAACAGAATGAAAAGTGTGATAGGACGTGTAATAGAGGCGGATCAATATGGCATCCCAGGGCGCAGTATGCATCAGGGGCATGGGAGGATAAGGGATTTTATAGAGGGTAGAAGGGGTGGTGGTGTTCTGGTTTTGGATTGGAAGGCTGCATATGATACCCCTGAAAGGGATATGTTGTGGAGGATAATACGGAAGCAGGGATTTGGTGATGAGATAGTTGGATGGGTGGAGACGTTTTATAGGGATGCACATGTGAGGGTGCAAGTGAATGGACTTGTGGGGGAAGCAGTAAGTATGGGGAAAGGTTTGCAGCAGGGGTGTCCCTTGTTGCAAATCTTGTTTGCGTGTTTGCATAACCCCTTTTATAGTTTGATTGAGGTGGGGGTTAGGGAAGGGGAAGGGGCCATGGGGTGTGCAACTGTTATTGTGGGGTATGTGGACGACACTACAGTTTTGGTGGGAGGTGAGGAGGGCCTTGGGAACGTGGGTAAGATTTTCAGTATCTTTGGGAGGGCGACAGGTATGACCATAAATGGAGCCAAATCCAAATTGTTGGAGGTGGGTACATGGGTGGGCGGTGGCATGGGGTTGAGGTATGGGTGGCCTGTCGTAGGGCAGTTAAAAGTCTGTGGGGTTATTTTTATGAATGATTCTAGAGAGGCTCGGAGGGTAAATGCGGAGGGGGTAGAGGGGAATGATTTACGGAGGATAGGGGATGGAGGAGGGGGGATTTGACCCTTCAGCAGCATGTGATAGTGGTAAATGCTTTAGTGTTAAATGCTCTGTTGGTGGTTTTTCTGTTGTTGCGGGAAGATGTAATGGAGCTGGAAAGGAGGGTTTTGAGGTATGTGTGGGGGTATGGAAGGCATTGGTTGCGAAAGAAAGTGGTTATGCAAAAGGAGGGGTTAGGAGGTTTGGGGCTTATACATATAGCGGTCCGTCTGATGTGTGTGTATGTGAAGTTTTGTTACGTGAGGATGGCGGGGTGGGAGGGCGGTGGGTGGACAGTGTAATGAATGAATTGAAGAGGTGGTGGGGGGAAAAAGTTGTTGTGGTGTGGGGATATGTTGCGATGTCTAATGGCTGTGAGGGAACCTAAGGGAGTCACCGCTAGTGTCCTAGGAAGGGTAGGGGAGGGGGTGGATGTGGTGGAGGGGGAAGCTGTGTTTCCTGTGTATAACTGGAAGGGGATATGGGGGGTTTGCGTAGGTTGAAGTTGAAGGCGAGGGTAAGGGAGGTGATTTTTAGGTTTCTGCATGGGGTGGTTGCTTCAAAGGCTGTACTGTATACAATGGGGTTGGTGGCAGTTGCAAGATGTGGAAGGTGCTGTGAGGAAGATACAGCATATCACGCAGTATACTTCTGTGATCATTTGGGGGCTGTTAGGACTTGGTTTGATGGGGTCTTACATTTGATGGGGAGGGGGAGGGATTTCAGCTTTGAGGATTTTGAGTTTAGATATTGGGGTGTGGGTGAGGATGTTACGATGGCCCTTATGTATTTGGCGGTAGATTTTGTGTATGTATCATGGGGGTTGAGAGAGGAAAAGGGGGGAAGTCCAGTTGAGGGCATAGCAGCTACAATGTATAGGACAAAATGTAGGAATCGGTACTTATATGGTGGTAAATGGGATAGGGATTTCCCTGTAAGTTATAGGGAACTGCCGGTTGGTAAGTTGTTGGAGATAGGAGAGGTGAGAAGCTGAAAAAGGGCTGGTCTCTGGGGGGGGATGATCAGATTGGGTTGGGCGTGTGAGTGGGTTAAGTGTGTGTTAGGAGAGGTGTGTGGGGGTCAAAATGGAGGGGGGTAGGGGGTGTTGACAGAAGATTTATTTAGCAGTACTATATGGGCGACGGGTGACGCTTTCTTTGAAACTTACATGTTGGAAGGGGGATGAATGAGTGTGAATGGGTGGACGAAAAACTGGGGGAAGGGTTGACGTGGAACGACTGGGAAATATAAAGGTGGCTTTCCTGAGGAAGGAAGGGTTGGCACTGCAAGGTAATCTGTGGAGGTATGGTTTTGTAATAGGATGCAGATTATGTTGTCAAAATCATAACACTGTGTCAAGTGAATTTTGTTGAAGCTGATGACATATGGTGAGCCATGGTTCTGTTGCACTGTGCAATTATAAGGTCTTATTGTTATACTTGTGCTGAACCTGTAAGGTATTTTTAGTGGATAGTGTACAAAAACTACCATGTTTGCTTTGCTTTATGTCTTTATAGATATACCTTAAGGAGATGTATTATTATTATTATAATCAAATAGAAGCGCTAAACCACAGGGGTTATACAGCGCTGCAGGTTATTGTAGGATGCAGGGAGAGTGGGTTGTAAGAGGGAGATGGACGATTAGTATGGTATGGAGTGCAAGATGACGGTGGATAGTGAAGGGGTGGAGGGTAGCAAGAGATCGAGGTAGAAGGGACTGAGGGAGGTGCTAGAGGTATAATCTTCAGAGTTTGTGTAGTAAGTCAGTTTCTGTCAAAAAGTCAATGAGAGAGTCAGGATTAAAGGAGGGTCCATCTGCAAGAAGGGAAGGTAAAGAAAGGGCCGCAGAGCGAAGACGTCGTTGGAGGTAAATTCTGTGTGCTCGTTGATAGAGTGGGCAGTCCAACAGGATATGTCCAACAGACACTGGAACCTGACAATGCTCACAGAGAGGGGCAGGGAGCCTCTCCATGAGATACCCGTGAGTAAGACGAGTGTGGCCGATGCGAAGACGGGAGAGTGTAGTCTCCCAACCTCGACATTGGTGACAAGAAGAAGGCCAGAAACCTATAACCGGTTTAATAGAATGAAGTTTGTTATTCAGCAGGTCAGACCAGCGTTGTTGCCAACGGGTGCGAAGGTGGGTAGCAATGACCGCAAAATAGTCCGCGAAAGGAACACCTCTATATGAAACTGGAAGGTCATGTACTGCTGACCGCGCAGCAGTGTCTGCCTGTTCATTGCCCTGTACGTCAACATGACCAGGGACCCAACAAAAGACAATATCTTTATGCTTGCTAAAGATACGGCGTAACCAAAGGTGGATACAAAGAACTAGGGGGTGAGGTGTATCAATTTTACGGATAGCCTGTAAAGCACTAAGGGAGTCTGAAACGATCACAAATGGTGATACAGGCATAGATGCAATACGGATAAGTGCCACAAGAATGGCATACAATTCAGCCGTATATATGCTAGCCGAGGGTAATAGATGCCCTCGTCGATGCTGTCCGGAAACACTGCTGCAAACCGACGCCGTCAGATGACTTTGAACCATCGGTGTATACTGCGATGGCATGGGAATGAGAACGGAAATGGTCTAGAAAGAAAGAGCAGAAGCCGCCGTAGGCAGTTGGGCTTTCGCGCAAGGTAGAGGAATAGAACAGACACGGACAGTTGGAACTTCCCAAGGGGTACAGGAAAGGGTGAAGCCACATGAACATATAAAGGCGGAAGCTGAAGGGAAGACAAGAGTG
>WNWK01048252.1:0-13622 GCA_009830355.1 Cherax destructor
AATAGAGGAAATGTTAGTTTAGTGCCAGGAATGCCTGCATTGTTTATTCTGCACCCTATTTTGAAATTGGAATATTTTGAACTTAGTGTTAAATTGGCTAAATTACCAATTTCCGATGACTTTACAGTGGACCCCCGCTATTCAAACTTAATCCGTTCCAGGAGCTAGTTCTCAATGCAAAATGTTCGAATGGCGATTTATTTTTTCCCATAAGAAATAATGGAATTACAATTAATCCGTTCCTGCTGGCTGGAGGCATGACAAAATAGTACTTCACTATGAAGCTATTATCAACTCGACAGCTTATTTATCTATCACAATTCATCTAATATGACATAATAAACAATATAAATAACATAAAAACCTGATATACACTCTAGAATGAATAAAATATGTATGTCATTACGAATGTGGTGGCGGGGGAGGACAGTGGTGGCGGGCACACTTGGTCCAGCTATCAAAACATCTTCCCATTCTTTCCTCCTTCAGACGTGTTAGTATAAGAGAAAACAGAGTTTATAATGCTAAGTGCATTAGATCACTTCCAGTCTGCTTCAAGGAGTGAACAGAAATCATACATGTCAGGCTGGTAACAGCAACAACAACTGGTTTGTTTACAAAACTCCCGAACCTTCATTTAATCTTGTTTACTCACCTCGCACTCTACATTAAGACTGCCTCTACCACCACTGCCTCTACCACCACTGCCTCAACCACCACTGCCTCAACCACCACTGCCTCTGCCACCACTGCCTCTACCACCACTGCCTCTACCACCACTGCCTCTACCACCACTGCCTCTACCACCACTGCCTCTACCACCACTGCCTCTACCACCACTGCCTCACACTTAATGAACAAACTCCAAACAATTATAATTAAGTGTGAAATGTCTGGATGAGCGTGCAGGGTATTGTTCTCTCGAGTGTAAACAATGCGGGACTGGCTCTCTAAGCGCCTGGGTGGACAGGTGATGAACGCACTTGTTCGAATCGTGATATTTTGTTCACATGGCGATATCGATTTTCTTGTTCTAATGACGATATGTTCTATTGCCGAGTTGTTCGAATAGCGGGGTCCACTGTATTTTGTAGTTGAAACAGTTGACTGGGCGATTTCTTGTGCTCAATCGAAATAATAGAAGTAATACTAGCGAAATAGCTAAGAATTTGGTTGACTGGAATAATGTAATTGGCCTAAAATGGGAGTCAAATTCGGCAAAATCGCAGTTGCGTAAATATTGCTGACACGTCAAAATTCACGAGAGCATAATTTCGTAAATTTTCCATCAAATTTCGTATTTTTTGTTTTATTACCATCAGAAAAAAATTCTCTACCATTTCATAAGAAAAAATAACAAAAAAATGTTTTGAAAATTCTTGGACCCTGGTGCACACTTTGAAATTTGGCCTCTGGACTCTGAAAGGGTTAAGTGCAACAAAAGCTCTTTCCTGGTCACACGTTCACTCAAAGGGGACCTCTTTCTTGAGAAGCCGAGTCAAAGGTGTATCTATGGTGGAAAATCCGGCTATGAAGGAGCGGACAGCATTCGCTGTTGTAGGTCTAGGGAATTTCTGCACAGCTGAGATTTTGGACTCTTCTCTTTTTGCCATTCTGAGTCACTGTGTGGCCCAGAAACTTCATTTCTTTCTTAAAGAACTGGCATTTTGAGAGCTTTGCCTTGAGATTAACCTTGGCTAGTTTTTCCTGTACCCGCTCAAATTTTACGAGATGTGTAGGGATATCCTGGGACATCACAATGAGATTGTCTAGGTAGACCATACACACTGAATGTGATTGGGCTTCCGAAAAGCATCCTCTTGAACTGATAATGACCAGTAGGCATAGAGAATGTGGTTAATTCTTTACTTTGGTCGTCAAGAGGAATCTGCCAAAACCCTTGGAGGAGATAGAGTTGAAAAAACCTTATTGCCAATGTTCTGTAACAGGTCATTCAGAACTGGCAATGGGAATCGATCTGGAATCATGCATGCATGCATTTAGTTTTCTGTAATCAATGACAGGACGCCATGTTCCATCTTTCTTGGGAACAAGGATGAGCGGGGCGTTCCACAGAGAAGTGGACTCCTCAGTAACTCCATCATGGAGCATCCTAGTAATGAGCTCTTCAGTGAAGACTGTCTGTGCATGAGGCAAGCAGTAGGCAGGCACATAAATATGTTTGGTGCCTTTATCAAGAGGGATACGGTGAGAAATAAGGGGGGTCAAACTCATGGGCTCACCGTCTAGGGCTACCGCGGAACGGGCACTATTAACCCTTAAACTGTCCAAACGTAGATCTACATTTGTACCACTGGCGCTCCAAACATAGATCAACGTTTTATTTTTCCTGCCTCCAAATTAGGCATGATTGGCCTGAGATGCCTGGTCAGTATAGAATGGGTCTTAACACTCAGCATGTGCAGTATTAAAAAAACTTGGGACCACTTAGTACCTTGTTGGAGCACCAGTTCAATTGAGCGCCAGCTAGAGCAAATTGTGTGGCAAACACCAGGGATTCACTGATGTCATGTCCTATTAACACTTCCCTTTTAAGAGGAAAGTTATGTTGATCCAAAGTTTAGTGTCTGTGAGATGGATGTGGCCATAAGTTATTGAGGAAATATCAAAAACCTCGATAATAACCCATGTGTAACATTTGTGCAACATCCTTTCATTTTTGATACCACTGGTAGTCATCCTGCCAGAATGTTCTATAACCTATGCCCTAAGTAAAGAGAAACGATTCTGAAACGTGTAATACGTATTCGGCTGGCCGGCTGGCTGGCTGGGGCTGGCTGGCTGGGGCTGGCTGGCTGGCTGGCTGGCTGGGGCTGGCTGGCTGGCTGGCTGGCTGGCTGGCTAACTGGCTGACTGGCTGGCTGGCTGGCTGACGCTGACTGACTGACTGACCTGACTGACTGACTGACACGACTGACACTGACTGACTGACTGCACTGACTGACTGACGACTGACTGACTGACTGACTGACTGACTGACTGACTGACTGACTGCTGCGCACTGACTGACGACACTGACTGACTGACGCACTGACTGACTGGACGCTGACTGCTGACTGCTGACTGGCTACTGACTGACTGACTGACTGACTGACTGACTGAGCCGACTGACGCACTGGACTACTGACGACTGCTGACTGACTGACGACTGACTGAACTGACTGGACTGACGACTGACTGACTGACCTGACTGACTGACGACTGACTGACTGACTGACGACTACTGACTGACTGACTGACTGACTGACCTGACTGACTGACTGACCTGACTGACTGACTGACTGACTGCACTGACTGACTGACTGACTGACTGACTGACTGCTCCGACTGACTGCACTGACGACTGCTGCTACCCGCTCGACGGCTGACTGACTGGCCCGCTGACGCTCTGACTGACTGACTGGACTCTGACTGACTGGCGACTCTGACTGCGACTGACTGCGACTCTGACTGAGCTGACGCTCTGACTGCTGACCTGACTGACTGACGGACTGACTGACTGACCTGACCTGACTGACGGACTCTGACACTGACTGACGCTGCTGACTGACTGCGACCTGACTGACTGACTGACTGACCTGACTGACTGACTGACACTGACTGACTGCACTGACGCGCTGACTGACAGACTGACTGACTGACTGACACTGACTGCACTGACTGACTGACTGACGGCACTGACTGACGACTGACTGACTGACTGACTGACTGACTGACTGACTGACTGACTGACTGACTGACTGACTGACTGACTGACACTGACTGACTGACTGACTGACACTGACTGACTGACTGACTGACACTGACTGACTGACACTGACTGACTGACTGACTGACACTGACTGACTGACTGACACTGACTGACTGACTGACTTGTCACTGTAAGCTCAGTGAGAGTTCATAGGGTATAACCGTTTCTGCTCATGTGACCAACCGATGCAACCGTTAGCCCAATGTCAAAGGTCACCCATGTCAAAGGTCAACCCTTTGAATGCTATGAGCCCTGCTCAGGGCAGTGCCTCAGTTACCATCCGGAGACCGTGTATAGAAGAACCAGGCCTGCGACTCTTGAGATTCCACCCTGTCTAATTGCCCTTAACCCTTTGACTGTTTCGGACGTATATTTACGTCTTACGAGCCAATGTTTCGGACATATTTATACGCCTAAATTCTAGCGGCTTCAAATGAAGCGGGAGAAAGCTGATAGGCCTACATGTGAGAGAATGGGTCTGCGTGGTGGGTGTGCGCAGTATGACAAAAATCGGGGACCCAGTGGTGCATTGTGGGAGCGCCATGTTTGTAGTCCTTGTTCACCATGCCTGGCGGTAAGAAGTACCTCACTCCCCGGCGAATTGGAGGCCTTCTCTTCCCAAGTGATAGTTCTAACAGCGATGGAAGTGCCAGTGAAAGTGAATTCCATGGTTTTCAAGAGGGTGTGACCGAAAGCAGTGCCCAGGATAACATAATTAGTGATGAAAACCCAGATGACCCACAGCCTTCCACCTCTGGTGCTGGGCCGTCTCATTCACGTTCACCTGTACCAGAACGGAAGAGGAAACTATTTCAACGTGTAGAAGACTCTGATGTGAGCAGTGTAAGTGATGATGACAGTGATTTCAAAGCTATTGAAAGCAGTTCTAGTGGCGACAGTGAGGGAGATTATTCTCCAGTGAAGCGGCAGTATGTACGACGCAACATGCGTTCTGGTAGTGTGCCATATGCTATTCCAAGGAAAAGGAGTAAATCTCGGAGTACATCTCTTGGCCCTACACCACGAATTGATAGTGAAGATGACGATATTGTTACAATGGGGATGCGTAATGTGCGTGGGGCAGGTGGTGGTAGTGGTGGTGTTGGCGGTGGCATGAGTCATGTGCCACCACGAGCGGGCCACGCT
Organism: Cherax destructor; assembly: GCA_009830355.1. Taxonomy (NCBI): domain Eukaryota; kingdom Metazoa; phylum Arthropoda; class Malacostraca; order Decapoda; family Parastacidae; genus Cherax; species Cherax destructor. The sequence goes on from WNWK01048252.1 coordinate 4,919, forward strand.
GCTACCCACGCTGCTAACTCAGCACAACCACCATCAACCACCCCCACACTTCCACAACCTGCACAACCACAACCTGCACAGCTACAACCTGCACAGCTACAACCTGCACAACCACAACCTGCACAACCACAACCACCTGTCAATATCCAGTACGCACCAGTAGACCGCATCTGGGATTGGCAGTAAGGTGACAATTTTGTTCCCAATCCCCATGACTTTGATGAAGCACAAAGTGTAATACGGCCATCGTGTACACTTGGGAACAATGCTACTGAACTGGAATGCTTTCAGTTATTCTTCGATGAACCCCTGATGGACATTATTGTCAGGGAAAGCAACACATACTATGAGTACACCATGGCAAACACACTTCTTTCACCAAATTCACGGCTACACCAGTGGAAGGACACAACTGTGGCAGAGATGTACTTGTTCTTTGCCACAATAATGCTTATGCCACATGTTTATAAGCACACTGTCACCACATACTGGTCGACAGAACGCCTGATTTCAACCCCAGGTTTTAGTGATATTATACCAGTGAATCATTTTTTGATACTGTTGCGTATGCTTCACTTTTCTGATAAAACCAGGCCTGACAGAAACGACAGGTTATATAAGATCAGGAATGTGTTCATGTACCTGAAACAAAAGTGTTGTATGTATTTTTATCCCTTCAGGAAGCTTGTTATTGATGAGTCTTTGATTTTGTTCAAAGGCAGACTGTCGTTCAAGCAGTATATACCAAGCAAGAGGAAACGCTTTGGTATAAAGTTATTTGTACTGTGTGATTGCAAAAGTGGTCTGGTTCTGGATCTAATTGTGTACACTGGCAGTAATACATTGAGAGATACCATGATGTGGTTAGAACAATGATGGAACCATATCTTGGTAAGGGGCATACATTATATACTGATAACTGGTACACGAGCCCTTTACTCAGTGATTTCTTGCGAGTGAACATGACAGACGTGTGTGGCACAGTGCGTGCAAATCGTAAACATATGCCTAGGTTTGACGCTGGCACTTGTAGAGGTGAAGTGCAGGTGTTTGCTGCCAATGATATCATGGCATTTCGGTGGCAAGACAAACGTGATGTCACATTGTTGACATCAGTTCACAGACATGAAATGGTAGACAGTGGAAGACAGAATAGAGAGACCAATGAACCCATTCTAAAACCTGCAGCTGTGATGGACTACAACCTCAATATGCGCTTAGTGGACAAATGTGACATGCAGATTGGGTTTGCTGATTGTGTACGCAAAAGTTATAAGTGGTACATAAAACTCTTTTTCCATCTTCTTGACATTTCCATGCTGAATGCTTATAACATGTACAAGTTGAAGACCAACAACAAACCCAAATATGGTGAATTTTGTTTGTCAGTCATCAGACAAATAATATTCAAGTACCAAGGAGCAACACCTGCAATAGACCAGCGCCCACGAAATTATCAACACATGCCCTCTCGTATGAGGCCTGGTGATCACTACCCCATACAAGTGCCTGCTACTACTCTCAAGAAAAATGCTCAGAAGAGGTGTTTTGTCTGTAAACATTCCACAAACACGCAGAGACACTCGTTTTATGTGTGAGGAGTGTAAAGTACTACTGTGCTTATACCCGTGTTTCAAAGAGTTCCACAAGCTGCAGGAGTTCTAGGAAAGTGTTCAGTGAGTGTACATATGTATATATATTATAGAACAATAGTAATGAACATTTTTTGTCGTTGTTTGTTTGTGTAAACAAGTTTTGTAAACTATAAACATACCATTGTTTGTGAAGTTATTGTGGTGCAAACGAGGAGTGTATATATATACATTGCACCTTACTGTGGTCTCACAGGCCACATAAGTTACATAAAAAAAGAAAATAGTGAAAAAAACAAGAAATCTACGAATGGAAGTAAACAGAAGTTTACCGAGTCAGCGGAATTCGCCAATGTTGCCATACGCAGCTCAAATTGTGCCAACTTTACGCCTCCATATCTCGGTAAGTACTGATCGCAAAAAAATTTTTAGGCTTAAAACAATCAGCAAAATAATCCTAACATTTTGGTAAGAAAAAATAATTTTTTTTTTTTTCGAATATTTCCCGACATAGAATGACAGTTTCAGAAAGGGGTCTCCGACAGTCAAAGGGTTAATATACCAAGTTACCATCCCAAACTCGTCTGTTCATTACCCAATCTACGAAAGAACCTCCACGCAACAGACTGACTGACCTACTGACTGACTGACCTACTGACTGACTGACCTACTGACTGACTGACCTACTGACTGACTGACCTACTGACTGACGCTGTCTCTTCATCTGTATCTGTCTCTTTCTCTCACAGGTACACATAAGCACAGTTATCATACATAGTGTAAATTACCTAGGATAACCCAAAAAATCCAGTGCTATACACTGTGCTTGTAGATATAAGGCGTAATACACATGACTGGCAAGTAATACCATGTTCACTTAATTAGGAATCAGACGTGACTGCATCCTGTGTAATAACTGCTGGTTCATGAGCTGCTCTTTGATACAGAGAAACAAGCAGACAAAAAGACACACACACTGGCAGACAGAAAGACACACACACTGGCAGACAGAAAGACACACACACTGGCAGACAGAAAGACACACACACACTGGCAGACAGAAAGACACACACACACTGGCAGACAGAAAGACACACACACAGGCAGACAGAAAGACAGATAAGCAGACAGAGCTAGACAGACAGACAGACATGTTTATGTGTAACAGTGAAAACAAACAAAGCCAAGGGTTCCCTGCAGAAATGCACGATCATCAAGTGTCAAACCACTGCTGCACTGTCAGCAGTTTAGTGACACTCAGTCTTTCACCATGCTTCAAGGAGTTTCATATATACTCCAGCATGTCTAAACCATTGCTGGGACCTATAAATACTTTGTATATATTTCTAGACAATAGTAAATGACCAAGGCAGGTGAAAATGTTCACATGTCGGTGTGATTGTGACTATTTGGATACCATTTCAGTACCTAATATTAGTGTCAGAACAAAGATTGGCTATGAAATCACAAGAACTACCATAAATTGTAATTATCATATAAGAATTATATAAAATACAGTGGACCCCCGGATTACGTACTGCTCCAAACTCGAACAATTATGTAAGTGTATTTTTGTAAGTGCTTTTGTATGTATATTTTTGGGGGTCTAAAAGGACTAATCTAATTTACATTATTCCTTATGGGAACAAATTTGTTCAGTAACGGCACTTGAACAGCATTCTGGAACGAAATAATGACGTAATCCGGGTGTCCACTGTAATATAAAAATGAGAAAAAAGGTATATCGGCAACACTTCTGCAAGTGGCAGGACTCGATGTTTGGACAGTTTAGGGGTTAAGGACCTGGAGAAGTTTTGGAACTTCTTCGGGGTAGTCTGTCATTGCGAGGTCATCCTCCAGCACTGGCCGGGTGATGGAAGATTCAGTAGCAGACTCGCCTGGGAGGACTGCACCTACGAGCTGGTCTGCTGGGACTTCGCTCCCCCCCACTCTCACTGGGAGAGGGAATCTGGCGAGGTCTACCACTGAGGTGTTCTTCCATGTACCGTCAGGGAACGACCTGAGATGCCACTCAGGGTTTGAATTGTGGACAGCTCCGTCAACGTAGCTGCATGTAGACCAATGTCACGGAAGAAAGTGGAACGAGCAATATTCACCACGGAATCTTTATCAAGGAAGAGTTTAACAGGCTTCTCGTGTACAGTGGACATGACTAAGGGTCCACTGGGATTGTCATACCAAACGTGGAGACACGTCAGGACATCCCCGTCCTCGGAGTCGTAACTGCGTGTGGCTCGATGCTTTGTGACAAGGCTCGACTTCCTGGAGGATTTAGTACAAGCCCTGGCACAGTCATCGAGGTGCTCATTTCTGTGCCATTGGCTAGCGTGTTGATGCTCATAGCAGCGATCCTATTGCGGACGGGGATGGAATACAGTGACTCTGATAGGGTGACTACCTCTTTCGTTGATTTTGTGGGCACGCCTCTTTCCCCGAACTATGGGAAGGGCTCCGACTAACACTCCCTTTTCGATTCGAGTACTTACCCTGCCATGCTGGTGACCAGCGGTTGCCCTTGGCAGGCTCTCCTGTCCTATTGCCATTCCGCTCCAACATACTGCACAGCCTATGGCACTCATTGGAGGTATGGCCCGAAGTATTGTGGTACATGCAAACTCCCTCTCGGTATTGGGTATTGGGATGATTATGGTCATTACGTGGGGACTTAGGTTTATGACATTCCGATTGGTAGTGTCCCCGCTTACCGCAATTAAAGCAAGTCACCACGTGCTTAGCAGGTGGTGCTGGTGGTGGGGAACGCTGTTGACGTTTGCCCTTTTTCTAGTTATTCGTCATCGACTTGTTTGTACTGGACTGACTATTTTTACTTGACCTGTTATCTGCACTCGGCCTATCGTTAGTTGAGTAAGACATGGTAGCACTGGTGGGTGACTGCTTGACAGCTGCAGCGAAAGTGACCGCTTTCTGTAACGGCGGCGTTGTTAGGGTTGACGTCGGAGGAACTGGCACAGGAGTGTCGACAAGACGACAAACCTTTCCTTTCTCACCAGGTGGCTTGACGTCGTCTATGGCCTCATACACACCTAGGACTTCGTGCTGGGGGCTGAGACTTAGTGAATCAATGGCACCTTGGAGGATTGGTGGGGCATCTCTCTGCATGACGCCTATGACGATCATGGGGATGAAGTCTTTAACTTTGATACTATCATAGTCAGTAACCCACTTGGTAGATCGTATTACATCTCCAAAATCTTTTGATGCCTCCTCGAAAAGGCAAATACAGGCAAGGGGGCTCTCATGTACCGACTGACACTCATTCAAAACGATAGTGATGAGGAGATAATGTCGCTGATGACTACTCCTGAAATAATGTCTGAGTTCCTCCTTGAGGTCGGGCCGTGATTGCAAATTGCTCACCCTGTCTTGATGCACGAAGGTGCTGATGTCATTCTTAACTAGGTCTGCTGTGGCAACAGCAGCACTAATGTACTATGCACAGTGGGCTTATCATGTCTTCCCTTAACCGCAGTTTCAATCGTTGTAACCAAGTCTCCAACATTCCTGAGCTACCATCGAAAATGAGGGACGTGAGGACGGCCAACAAGAGCACTCGTGGATGATACATGAGCTATAGTCTGACCAACCGTAGGAAGGGTTTCGCTTGCCACCTGAGTGGGTACCAGCATTGTGGCCACTGCGTGTTTTAGCCATAGCATCAAGCAAGGGTCTCACAATAAACAAGGTGGTGACCCCACAGATGTAAACAATTACAGGCCAATTTCAAACTTACCGTTGCTATCCAAAATCTTTGAGAAACTTGTGCACAAGAGATTATATTCCTTTATAACAGTGCAAAGCATCCTAAACCCCTGCCAATTTGGCTTCAGGAAAAGCAAAAGCACAAACGTACAATTGTAAAAATGCTAGACCTGCTTTACACAGCACTTGAAAAAAATGAATATCCATTAGAACTCTTCATTGACCTAAGGAAAGCTTTTGACACAGTAGACCACAGCATCCTACTCCACAAACTTAATCATTATGGCATAAGGGGCCACGCACTTACATATTTTAAATCCTACCTTACTAACAGGCAGCAATACGTCTCTATTAAACCTTTCAAGGTCGCAAGGCCCTCTCCCAAATTCGTTCTCAGGGTCGCAAATTTTTCGGAAAAAAAATATGTAAATTATTTTTTCTTATGAAATGATAATCTTTTTCCGATCATAACGCCACCAAAATTATGAAATTTGATAGAAAACTAACGGAATTATGCTTTTGCAAAGTTAGCGATGATGACATTTAAGCATTGGCGTTTCACCCACTTTGAGCCCTATTTTCAGCAAACTCCAATGTTTCAATCTACTAACATTATAGCTATTTTGCTAGAACTCCATTTCTTCTATCGATTGAGTACAAGAAACTGCCTATTTACCAATATCAACTACCCAAAATAGTGGTCAGAAAATGGCAATTTGGCCAATTTCACACAAATTTCAAACAATGCTAATTTCAAAATAGGGTCCAGAATAAATAAGGCAGACATTCTTGGCACTAAAATAACATCTTCTCTGTTCATTAGTCATGTCTCCAGGCCCCTCTTACATTACTTTTGCTTTCCATTTTGAATTTTTATTCTCACAAAAAATAGAAGATTTACTGTTATGTATACAACTGCATCATTGTAAAAATGGTATAAATAATATCAGCGCACTTGTGAAGAATATTAGACTTCGCAGTTGATGTGTATTGGGCGCATGGTGTGATTTGTTTACTCTTGAACATCGGCCAAAATCGAACATTTTCGCTACTTTGCGCTCAGTTTCAAGGTACTTGTCATCGTGAAACCAGTCAAAATTATTTCTATTTCTGTAATATTTCATCCATTCTATCAAATGAGACCAAGAAAACGAGAATACAAGCATAAATACCATACAAAAATAGACTGCAAAGTCGCTGCTTTAAACCAAAAACATGGTCAGAGTTTTTTTTCCTCATTATGCACTGTGGTGTGCAGGATTTTTTTTATACTGTGCACACTGACCGCACAGACCCATTCTCTCACATCTAGGCCTAACAGCCTGTTTTCTTGATTTGAGGGCGCTAGAATTTAGGCGTACTAGTACGGCGAAACCCTGGCGCGTAAGCCGTACTAGTACGGCCGAAACCCTGAAATGGTTAGGACACAACCTCATCAATAAGACCGCTGGATACTGGAGTACCACAGGGAAGTGTCCTTAGTCCCCCGCTCTTCCTTCTATCCTCTTCAAGGGGCTCCTTGGCGTGGTGAAGAGGCTCTTGGTCTGAGGAATTAGACCTTTTGGTCTTCTTCCTCAGACCGAACCTAATACCCCCAATCCCCCTCCCTATCCCATCTCCTCCATCCTCCCTTTTGCCTTTCCTCCCTCTTCCTCCTCATCCCTACCTTAGTTCCTTCCCAGTTTTACCCTGGGAGCTTCTCTCCTCAGGCATTCTAGTTCCTAGGTAGGGGAAGGGTATGCGTGGTCCATCCCATTCCGTTGAGGTCCTTGGTGGTGGTGTAGTTTGCCGTGGAATCTGGATCATCTGGGGATGTCCCGATCCCTCTCCTGTCACCCAGGGTGTGGCCTTGGGTATCTTTCGGGAACAGGTGTATCTCTGGAGGCCACTTATTTCTTTCTTCCTCCACTCTCTTCCTCCACTGAAGCAATTTCCTCAGATCTGTTTGTTGTTGTTGCAGCTCAAGCTCTTGCAGCTCTTCAGTGGTTAGATCTTCATTGTGGTCCTCCTCCAACTCTTCCACATCCTCTCCATTCACATCCAACCCCATGGAAGTCCCCAATTCCACAATATTTTCCCAACTTCCATAGGCTCCTCAGGGTTAGCCAAACCCTTCAAATCCCTATCTGGGACACAATCTGGCCACAACTTTCTCCAAGCAGAGTTCATGTCCTGGAGGTCACTTCCTGCCAAGCTTTATCTATAAGGCCTATGACAAGTGGAAGATTCAGTGACCCTTCCAGAACTCTTTTAGGGTCAATTTAGTGTCATTGGTCACATCAAAGCACCTTTGAAACATTGCTTTGGTGTACAGTTTTGAAGTTTGAAATGACCTGCTGGTCATGGGCTGGAGGAGAGGAGTGGTGTTAGGAGGCAAGAACTTCACTTTTACAAATCTGAAATCCTTAGACATTTGGTCGTCCAAGTCTTGAGGATGACCAGGAGCATTGTCCATTACCAGGAGGCACTTAAGTGGCAATTTATTCTCCAATAAATATTTCTTCACACTGGGGCCAAACACGCCATTGAACCATTCCAGGAAAATTTCCTAGTGACCCATGCCTTAGCATTAGACTTCCAAAACACACAATTTACTCTTGTCAACACTGTAGTCTCTGAACACTCTGGGATTTTCAGAGTGATACACAGTAAAGGCTTCACTTTGAAATCCCCACTAGCATTACCACACAACATTAGAGTTAGCCTGTCTTTCATAGGCTTGTGTCCTCGCATTGCCTTTTCCTCCTGCGTGATGAGGTCCTCCTTGGCATTTTCTTCCAAAAGAGGCCTGTTTCGTCACAATTAAACACTTGTTGGGGTTTGAAATTTTCAGCCTCTACATATTTTTTAAAGTCGCGCACAAATTTTTCAGCCCCATCTTTATCTGAACTGGCACCCTCACCATGCCTTACAACACTGTGTATGCCAGTTCGCCTCTTAAATTTTCGAACCAGCCTTTGCTGGCCTTAAATTCATCAACATCAACATCACTGGTTCCAGGCATTTTCTTGACAAGATCGGCATGCAACTGCCTTGCTTTCATGTATGATGGATTGCACAATACTATCACCCTAGCAGTTTTTGGTTTATCCACAGCAATAACAATTTCTCCATATTTTCTATTGTTTGTGATCTCTGTTTGGTTATTGTATTCACCCCTTTCGCAACATTAGCTTCAGTGATTGCTTTTCTCTTATACACAATGGAACCGATGGTTGTTGGGGCTTTCTTGTATATCCTGGCGAGCTTGGCAATACATACACCACTATCATATTTTTCTATTATTTCTTTCTTCAGTTCTCGGTGTTCCTCACTTTCTTTACCAAAGAAGTGGCACTAGGAGCTTTCTTTAGGCCCATGGTAGCTTATTT
>WNWK01048253.1:0-13622 GCA_009830355.1 Cherax destructor
GAGCAGTCATTACACTGAAGCAATCACTGCTCTGGAGCAGTCATTACACTGGAGCAGTCACTTTTTTGTAGCATTTATTACCTTGAAGCAGTCATTTCTCTGGAGCAGTCATTACCCTGGAGCAGTCACTACTGTGTATCAGTCATTACCCTGGAGCATTCACTATGGAGCAGTCATTACCCTGGTGCAATCACTGTTCTGGAGCAGTCATTGCCCTGGAGCAGTCACTAGTCTAGAGCACTCATTACCTTGGAGCACTCACAACTCTGGAGCAGTCATTACCCTCTAGCAGTCACTATCCTGGAGCAGTCACTATCCTTGAGCAGTCACTATCCAGGAGCAGTCACTTCTCTGGAGCAGGAACTACCCTTTAGAAGTCACTAACCTGGAACAGTCACTAGCCTGGATTAGTCACAATCCTGGAGCAGTCACTATCCTGGAGCAGTCACTCTCCTTGAGCAGTCTTTATCCTGGAGCAGTCACTATCCTGGAGCAGTCACTATCCTCGAGCAGTCACTATCCTGGAGTACTCACTACCCTGGAGCAGTCACTACCCTGGAGAAGTCACTACCCTGTAGCAGTCACTACCTCAGAGGTGCCAGTATCCTGTTGCAGTCACTACCCTGAAGCAGTCAGTATCCTGTAGGATCCACTACCCTTGAGCAGTCACTCTCCTGGAGCAGTCACTCTCCTGGAGCAGTCACTATCCTTGAGCATTCACTATTCTGGAGCAGTCACTCTCCTGGAGCACTCACTACCCTGGAGCTGTCACTACCCTGGAGAAGTCACTGTTCTGGAGCAGTCACTGCCCTGGAGAAGTTACTGTTCTGGAGCTGTCACTCCCTGTAGCAGTCACTACCTCAGAGCGGCCAGTATCCTGGGAGCCACAGCCCTGGAGGAGTCAATACCCTCGAACAGTCACTACCCTGAAGCAGTCACTACTCGTTACCTGACACTATCCTGGAGCAGTCAATACCCTGAAACAATCATTATTAAGGAGCAGTGACTACCCTGGAGCAGCCACTATCCTTGAACAGTTATTACCTTGGAGCCCCCACTATCCAGGAGCACTCACTATCCTGGAGCAGTCACTATCCTGCAGCAGTCACTACGCTGAAGCAGTCATTACAATTGAGCAGTCACTATACCTGATCACTCAGTACACTTGAGCAGTAACTCCCATGGATCAGTTACTACCCTGGAGCAGTCACTATGCTGAAGCAGTCACTACCCTGGAGCAGATCCTGAAGTAGCGACTACCCTGGAGCAGTCACTACCCAGGAGCAGTCACCCACATGGAGCAGTCACAACCCTGCAGCATTCATTATCCTAAAGTAAATACTAACCTGGAGCAGTCACTATCGTGGAATAGTAACTATCGTGTAACATCCACTATCCTGGAACAGTCAATATACTGGAGCAGTCACTCTCTTCGAGCAGCCACTGTTATGCAGCATCTACTATTCTGGAAGTATTACTATCCTGTAGCAGCCACTATCCTGGAGCAATGACTATCCTGGAAAGCCAGTATCAAGAAACAGTCACTATCCTGGAGCAGTCACTTCGCTACAGCTGTTAATACAATGGAGCAGTCACTAACGTTGGACCAGTCACTACCCCGGACCAGTCACTATCCTGGAACAGCCACTATCCTGGAGCATCCACTATCCTGGAACAGTCACTACCGTGGAGACATAACTACCCTGGAGCAGTCATTACCCTGTAGCAATCACTTCTCTGGAGCAGTCACTACCCAGGAGAAGACACTACGTTGGAGCAGTAACTACCCTTTAGAAGTTACTATCCTGGAACAATAACTAACCTGGAGTACTCACTACCCTTTAGCAGTCACTACCCTGGAACTGTCACTACCTTGGAGCAATCACTACAATGCAATCACTATCATGGAGCAGTTGCTACCTTGGAACGACAACTATACTGGAACAGTCACTACGCTGGAGCGGTCACTTTCCTGAGAAGTAACTATAGAGTAGCAGCCAATATCACGGAGCATTCACTATTCTGGAGCAGTCACTACCCAGAAGCAGTCACTACGCTGTAGCCGTCACTACCCTGGAGAAGTCACTACCCCGGAGCAGTCACTATCCTGGTGCAGTCACTATCCTGGAGCAGTTACTACCCTAAAGCTGTCACTATCCTAGAGTATTCACTATCACGGAGATATCACTATCCTGGAGCAGCTACTATCCTGGAGCATTCACTCTCCTGGAGCAGTAACTACCCTGGAGCAGTCACTACGCTGGAGTAGTCACTTCTCTGGAGTAGTCACTACCGTGGAGCAGTCCCTGGAGCAGCCACTATCATAGAGCAGTCAATATCCAGGAACAGTCACTACCCTGGAAAATTACTACTCCGGAAGTGTCACTACCGTTTAAGTCACTATCTGGCAGCAGTCACTTCTATGGAGCAGTCACTACCCTGGAGCAGTCACTATCCTGTTGCAGAAACTACCATGGAGCAGTGCAGTCAGAGCCTTCTGGAAGACAGCCAGGGGTCTATTGGTAATCCACCTTATGTATGCTGGGAGGCAGTTGAACAGTCTTGGGCCTCTTACACTAACTGTGTTGTGTCTGATCGTGTAAGTGGCACCTCTGCTTTTCGTTGGGGAAATGTTGCATCGTCTGCCGAGTCTTTTGCTTTCATAGGGAGTGATTTTCATGAGCAGGTTTGATACTAATCCTTCTACCATGGAATATTCACTACCCTGGAGCCAGTCATTACCCTGAGGCAGGCACTATCCTGGAGAAGCAACTATCCTGGAGCAGTCACTATCCTGGTGAAGCAACTATCCTGGAGCAGTCACTATCCTGGAGAAGCAACTATCCTGGAGCAGTCACTATCCTGACGCAGCCACGATTCCGAATCACTCTCTACCTTCAACTGGTCAGTACCTGGAGCATCCACTCTCCTGGGACAGTCACTACCGTAGAGATGTCACTACCCTGAGCAGTCACTACCCCTCATCAAACCACTACCCTGAAGTAGTCACTGTCCTTGAGCAAGCACTACCCTTGAGCAGTCACTACCATAGAGCAGTCACCATAAGGAAGAAGTCACTTTCCTGGAGCAGTCACTACTCTGCATTAGGCACTACCCTGAAGCTATCACTCTACTAGAGCAGTCAATTCCCTGGAGTAGTCACTACCCTGGAGAAGTCACTTCCACGGAGCAATCACTACCTGGAGCAGTCACTACCCTGAAGCAAACACTTTCCTGTAGCAGTCATTACAATACCCTGAAGAAGTCACAACCCTAGAGCATTCACTATCCTGCAGGAGTCACTTCTTTTAATCAGTCACTATCATGGAGCAGTCACTATCTTTACGCAGTTCACTATCTTGGAGCAGCAGTCACTATCCTGAAGCAGTCACTATCTTTACGCAGTCACTATCCTGGAGTAGTCACTTCTCTGGAGCAGTAACTACCCTTTAGAAGTCACTATCCTGGAACAGTCACTAACCTGGAACAGTCACTCTCATGGATTAGTCATAATCCTGGAGCAGTCACTCTCCTGGAGCAGTCACTATCCTTGAGCAGTCACTCTCCTGGAGCACTCACTACCTGGAGCATTTTCACTCATCCTGGAGCAGTCATCACTCCCTGAGCAGTCACAATCACTTGTAGCAGTCACTTCTCCTGGACCCACTCTGACTACTCCTCAAGAAACCCTGAGCGTCACTCCTGGAAGCAGTCACTACCCTGGAGAAGTCACTGCTATGGAGCAGTCACTACCCTGGAGCAGTCACTACCGTGGAGGAGTCACTACGTGTTAGCTGTCACTATCCAGGAGGAGTCATGACCCTTGAGCAGCCACTACCCTGTAACAGTCACTACCTCAGAGCGGCCAGTATCCTGGAGCAGTCACTACCCTGAAGCAGTCACTACTCATTACCTACACTATACTTGAGCAGTCAATACCCTCTAACAATCATTATCCAGGAGCAGTGACTACCCTGGAACAGCCACTATCCTTGAACAGTTATTACCCTTGAGCCACCACTATCCAGGATCACTCACTATCCTGGAGCAGTCACTATCCTGGGCAGCTACAATCCAGGAGCAGTCATATCATGGAGCAGTCACTATCCTGGAGCAGTCACTATCATGGAACTGTCACTATCCTGGAGTAGTCATTACAATTGAGCAGTCACTATGCTGGAGCAATCACTACCCTGGAGCAGTCACTATCTGGAGAAGTCACTACCCTGGATCAGATCCTGGACCCATTTCACTTGCTGGAGCAGTCACTACCCGGGAAAGACCTGAGAGCATACTCAGCTACCCTGGAGCACTAATATATTCTGCTCTTGAAAAAATTAATTTTCCCAGGGACTCTTCATAAAGTTACGAGAAGCTTCTGATACAGTTGACCATGACCTTTTGCACCTAAAGTTCACACATTACGAGGTCAGATAACACTCTCTCTATTACCTAAAATCTTATCTTAACAATAGAACCCAGTATGTATATACAAATGGAGCCAGCTCCACTACACAACCTATACTTGTTGGAGTCCCACAGGGGAGTCCTTGGCCCACTTCTCTTTCTCATTTACATCAATGACCTACCAAACGCATCTACTCTCCTTAAACCCATTTTATTTGCAGATGACACTGCTGATGTCTTCTCTCACCCAAACTCATCCATATTAACAGACACTGTAAATGCTGAACTGCTAAAAATATCTACCTGGATGACTACCAACAAACGTACTCTCAATATAGACAAAACTTCTTCATGCTATTTGGAAACAAATCTTCAAATGTACAGCTAAACATATTGATAAAAGGTTCACCCATTTTTAGACAGACAGAGGGAAAATTTCTAGGTCTCCACCTTAACTACAGTCTCAAATTTCAGACACATTCAGCAAATTTCCAAGAAAGTCTATAAACAGTAGGCATCTTTCAAAGGTACGGTACTATGTACCCCAATCAGCTCTTCTAGCTTTGTACCACTCTCTCATTTACCCTTACCTCACCTATGGTGTTTGTCCATGGGGCTCAACCACAGCAAATCACCTGAAGCCTTTAATAACCCAACAAAAAGCTGCAGTGCGACTGATTACTAACTCCTGCAATAAGACAACACACTCCATCACTTTTCAAGAGTCTTAATTTGCTTAATATACAAAACATCCACATTTATTATTGTGCCTACTATATACACACAAAACCACTACACTCAAACATAAACCCTCCTTCAAACTCCTCATTAATGACTATAACAGAACACACAGCCATAATACGAAACATAAATCACTCTTCGATATCCCTCGTGTCTATCTCTCCATATGCAAAAATGTTATGCACGTAAAGGGCCAGAGGATCTGGAATTCATTGCCAGAACACACTAAAGGACACCTGTCTGCCCTACTAAGAAATCACCTCATCACCCAAAATTAACCAGACAAACCGTACCTAATACCACCAATTACTCAAAATCTATTCACATTGTGCTGAGGATTGCTCAACCACTTACCTACTACTTCAAAATTACGATGTCTAAATTCCATTGTTTTAAAAAGTACTAAATTGTAATACATCATATTATAAATTGTTTTAATGTAATACTGTAAACTTCAGGAACTAACTCAAAAGTGTAATTTTCTCTTATTAGACTTATCATAGCTATGTAGCATTACCTAATAGATTATTTAATTCTCTTGTACTCACTGTAAGTTATCTAATGACCATATGAACTATTATTGCCTTCTTAATCTTAAGTTAATTTTAAAGTTTGCCAGAAATGTTCTGCATACTAAGGGGCTTTTGGCATGTACACCCAACTATTATATTCCTCTGTAAAACTATGTATAATGTCAAAATAATTTTCTTATTCTTCTTATTCTTATTGTTTCTTTTCTTCTTGCTCGTGTCCACCTCTCTGTGACAGGCTGGTCTGTTTTTCCGTTTACTGCATAGATATGTTCAGTGGCATGTACATTCACTACTTTTCTTACTGCTCATTCTCTCATGAAAAATGTTTAGGGAAATGTTATTATTTCTGTTTTTCTCCGTGTTCTCCGCATGTTTGATCATTAATTTATCGACTCTGACTTTTCTACTTTTTGCACCACGTCTCTGGCCTTGACTTTCCTCCCGTTTTCATAAACTCATCATACCCTCATGCTAAACAGACTTATTTTCTCTAGCAAATTCAATTCTGTGGAATTTCGAGCTCTTTTCCTTCATTACATTTCCATCTTACAAATTTTAACGACCTCCATCTTCAAGATATTTAATATACTTTTCGGCAAAATAATAAACTTCGTAGTATTCTAGTTGATTTTTACTTCCGCCTATAACTTATGTTTCTCGTCTATTCTAGTTCCTGCTCTTCTTGTCCTGTCCAAGACTATTTCTCACAACAATGCTTCTTTTCCATCATGGTAGATATCACAACCACTCTGTTAACTGGTCTTTTATAAAACTAATTACCCTCCGACTCTCACAGTCGCCGTCTTGCTAAATCAGCAATTATACAGAACGTTTCTAAGATGAATATTAGTCCTGGCTTGGTTTCCGCACACGACTGCCTTTATTATAATCAAAATACTGTCGACTTGACCTCACTTTTGCTTGTTCCTTTCCTTTTCACTTGATCTGTCTTTTACATTTACTTCCCTCTTTCTTACTTCCTTTTGTTTCCCTTCGTCGTCAGTATGACCATTGTTCCCTTAGAGACAGTAGGCCTACTGTCGCCATGGAGACAGATTATAATGTAGAGATAATTTAAACTTCCCGCTTTGAGATGTAATTTACTGCAGTTATTCTACCAATAATCCTGCCTCGCATGGGCCGGTAGATCTCCTGTAGTGCTCCTCCGTTCTTTTGCTTTTATGTACTACTTTTATTACTCCTAATAATTCTTTCACTGCTATTATACTTTCTACTATTACTTCTACTACTAATACTACCATTATTTCTAATATTACTACTACCTCATTTCTACTGCTATTATTGCTGCTACTATAACTACCACTATTGCTATCTCCCCACCAGCACAATAACTAGTACTACAACTAACATTACTGCTACCAGCATTATCACTGCTACCACCACCTTTCTCCTTAACTCTTCCTGTTTCTTCTCTCCTTACTTGTGAGTTGACAATGGCAAGGATGGATCTAAACACGCTCTTAAGGTTTCTCCTGTAGGGGCTGGTTATTTGCGACTTGTTCCACCTACGGTATTTTGAATTTACTTCTTTACCGTAAATGAGTTTAACATAAATGAATTTTTATTCTGCTTATTTGGTACAGTGACCGTTGCTTTATAAGACAAACTCGCCGATTATACTTATTCAGAAGAACTTGAGAGTTTTTAAGTAACGACTTGTGTAGGGCAGGCACTAACCTGGGAGCAAAAACTATTCTAAATTAATAACTAAGAAGACAATGTTAAACTTCTGCAATGTTTCGCCCTTCGCAGATCTTTATCAGATACTTAAAGTATAAAGCTCTATAGAGATATCCGTGTAGAGATTCATCAACTCTTGACATACAGAAGATCTACATAGAACTCTGTGACAGTGAAAAGTTGTAACAATAAACGTTTGCTATCATTGTGATCTTTTCTTCACTGTTTTCATCATTTAACATGTAATATACATCAAAATTATCCACTTTACTTTCAATATGCAATATCCTTAAGTAGGCACTACCTTGTAGCATACACTATCGTGAGACAGTCATTCTCCTTGAGGAGGCCTAAGTAGGCACTACCTTGTAGAATACACTATCGTGGGACAGTCATTCTCCTTGAGGAGGCCAAGAGGCACTACTGAGAATAACTACGGGGAAGCACTTGAGCAGGCCTACTGTAGCATACACTATCGTGGGACAGTCATTCCTTGAGCAGGCCTAGGAAATAGCACTGTGATCTAGCATACACTACAAGTGCAACATTTGATAATCTTTATTGCCGAGAGTTAAATACAGGTGAATAAAACAATGAAGACAGTAGAAGTAGTTTTAACTTGATCTGACCACCTCCTAGCAAGGAAAGGGACTGATTACTTCAAAACTAGTTCTACTGTTTCTAGTGTTGAATTCGCCAGTATTTGACTGAAGGTTATATTGCACATGTCTCTTTCAACAACGTGTCAGCAATCTATATCATCAATAAATAGGCTATACCGAAGTTTAGAAATAATAAACAAAGCATAAAACGCTTCTAATCTCAATGTTCTAAATAATCTACTAAATGCCATGCTCTATAATAAATTGTCTAACTCCCTGCTCTATAATAAATTGCTTATCTCCTTGTTCTATAATAAATTACTTAGTTCATTGCATTTAATTACAAAACTCCACGAACTATAATTATCTTCTCAAAACCATGCACAATGATAATATAAATTCATGGACTATGCTAAACTAGAGAAAATCCTGTGCTAGGCTAAACCTCTGAAACTCATGCACTTTGATTAACTAGTCAGTCTTCCGCTAGGCAAAAATAATTTCACCGTGTAAGTGTAGTTAGGTAGTAGTAGGCCTGTACACGCTCATCATAGAAAAACAGCAGTGTTGTGGTGTAGGAAAAAACAAAAACTAAACCCAGTAGAGTGAACCATAAGTGCACGGAAACCCAGGTGTTAAAGTGGGGTGAAGTTTACCAGGGTGCCAGAGGTAAACTAGGGTGCCAGAGGTACGCCCGCCGTACAGTAGGAGCTGCCAGAAGGACCGGTTTTTATCTCCAACACGCAAGTTATACTTTTGTACCATACCGATCATTATTACTCTGTTTAATCATCTTCCAGTGGTCTGTCTCGCGTAACAAACAGCCCACTACAGGATTCATTAAATAAGTGACACTGGATCTCGTCAGATCCAAGAAATAAAGGGAACCATTGACTGGATTCAAACTGTTATCTTTGTCCGGATTCAATAAGCGGACGGAGTTTTTAGGGGACCTTATCAATTTCCCAAACAATAACAATAACAAATCTTAAAAGAGGTAAGATTGTCCAAACACTTACACATGCAAATAAAATAGATACGATACAAATAGACGAATCACCACTTCATGTTTACTACTGTATCCTCTTCATGCTGGGTAACAAAATCTTGCCAAGATAGATCTGAATATCTCAAATCCTTAGTTCGAGAGATCCGCGCCCTTCAGGCTCTATAGGACATCCCAGGAGTCCAAAAATAATAGCAGTTTGCCCACAACATTTGTATGTAGTGTGAATATGCAGGAGAAACACTAGGAGCAACTTAACAGAAACGTAACTAGCCGTCATGAAATTTTTGATGTTCTTTCACAGGTGTGTCTTTTGATTGATATTCACTCTTGTGGCTGGACTCATCTCACATCAAATCTAACAATATCTGCATAAACGCACACTTCAGGGACTCCATGTAACCATCATCTACTATGGACTTGCCTTGCTCTGGGTTATAAACATGGTTTCTTGGGGGCACCCAGGCACACCGCACCTGGTCCTGAACAACAATGCTGCAACACCTCAAGCCGACTTCTTCAGCACTTCCCGCCTTATTACTTCACTGGACATGTTCTTCAACTGTCAACTGCAGGTCTGGGTCCAGCAAGCATTGTCCAGGATGTGAACCAGCGGCCTAGCCTCAAAATGCTCAAAGAGCTTCTTCATATCTCTCGTAACAAGTGTTGAATTAATGCCCATCCAATACACATAAAAAGGAAGAGTTGAGAAAGCAACTTTACAGTTTCTACTGGAGCGCAGCTGAGTCAAAAGAGCAGCGAGAACAAGGGCCTTCATTGATGGCCTTCTCATCTCGATAAACCACCCACAGCGCAGTACAAGAAACAACTCCACCTGCCTACTTGGAGACAAGCCCAGAGTCACTACAGGAAACCCAACATTATGATTTGACCCTTGATGCTCTCCTTTACTAGACCAATCATTCTGGTTCTTCAGTCTGCATCACTTGTAGTGACCATGCAGCTCAACTACATCACTTGTAGTGACCAAGCAACAACTACATCCACTCAACAACACCAATATCACAATATTTTCACAAATTGAAAAGTTTATTTTAAAAATTTAAAGAAGGTAATATTATTATTTTATTTAAGTGAAAGGACTGTTTTCGTTGAGGTGATATTATGATAATTATATATTGAGTCTGACTGTGTGGATAGTCACCTTTAACCCTTTGAGGGTTTCAGCTGTACTAGTACGGTTTACGCGCGGGGTTTTCTTCGTCTTAAATGCGCTTAAATTCTAACCCTCAAATCAAGTGGAAACAGGTAGGCCTAGATGTGAAGAAATGGGTCTGTGCGGTCAGTTGTGCACAAGAGTATAAAAAAAAATCCTGCACCACACAGTGCGCAATGAGGAAAAACTCTGACTGTGTTTTTTGGTTCAAAACAATTTTGCAGTCTATTTTCGTATAAGCCTTTATGCTTGTATTCTCGTTTTCTTAGTCTCATTTGATAGAATAGATGATATATTACAGAAATCAGGATAATTTTGACTAGTTTCACCATGACAAGTACGTACCTTGAAACTGAGGGCGGAAAGTACCGAAAATGTTCGACTCTTCCCGATGTTCAGAGTAAACAAACCACGACATGCATCAATACACATCAACTGGATAGTCTAATACTCTTGCACAAGTCTTGATATTGTTATATCATTTTTACAATAGTGCAGTTGTATACATAACAGTAAATCTTCCATTTTTTGTGAGAATAAAAATTCCAAATGGAAAGCAAAAGTAATGTAGAGGGGCCTGGATATGTGACTAATGAACAGAGAAGATGTTATTCTAGTGGAATGTCTGTCTCATTCATTCCGGACCCCACTTTGAAGGTGGCATCTTTTCGGGGTATGCGATATTGGCCAAAATTGCCTCCGACCACCCAGTGGGTAGTTGAAATCGGTGGTGGAGTTTCTTATACTTTTTTTAACAAACAACAACCAAATAAATTTTATTTCATTGCAGATTGCAGATTACAAAAATCGGTGAGTTACAATGTAAATTGAGTGCAAGGAGAGCCACTGACATGCCATGGCATTAGGAGCAGCTTATTCTAGTCCTTAAAAAGATTATGTACTTAATATTAGAGAAATTTATTGAGTTTATTCTAGTTAATAATTATTTTCAAAATTACAATATGATGAAATTTTACTGTTTAAATTATTATATAATGATATTAGATTGTTACAGGGGTTAAGATTCTTGAATGTTAATATGGAATTGAGATTAAGTGTGGTGCTTCTTCAGAAATCAACATAGGAGTTGTTATATCAGTATGCTTTTACTTTGCAAAATTGAAGAAGCATCAGTAAGAATTATAACACCATTGAGGAGTACTCGTCCTGGAATTGAATCTTGGAGAATTCGAGGTTCACCTGAGAGCAACGCCTCATAACTTACTAACCTGCTCACTTATTTAGAATAATATAACGTATAAGGATCTAAGCCTCATATGTTTCTCTGAGGAGAGAAGGCAATGAGAGGTTACTTCATCTCCTATACCTACTGATGTTTTTGCTCATTCCATTAGGTTTAAAGCTGAATAGACATCTAATTCTCTGTTTCCTTTCCTTGATGTTCATGTCCGCCACTCAGATACGGGTTTTCCTTTTTCCATGTGCCGCAAACCTATGCTCAGTGGCATGTACATTCACCACTTTCCATATCATGCTCCCTCTGTCCAAGAAAAGTGTTCTTATTTCTCTCTTTCTCCGTGCTCTCCGTATTTATGATCCTCAGTTCCTTGAATCAGAAATTTCCACTTTTCCCATTTCATAGACAATGCCATCTCCCGTGCTAATCGGACTTTCTTCTCTCCCAAACTCTACTCCTGGAAACTCTTATTTCCTATGTTTCCAGTCTTTCTAATCTCAACATCAAACTTACTGTTCATCAGACTAACACTCTTCCCACCAATCTAGTTCATACCTCTTCTTCCTCTATATAGATGCTCCACAATTTCTACTCTATTTCCTGTTCACTCCTGTCCTCTTCAGTACTTTGGAGAAACTGGCGATCTCTTTCTCGCGAGACTCAGGGAGCACAAAAGTAGTGTTAGGCTTGATGACATCAACAATGCTCTTTTCTGTCATGTCAAAGATCACAGTCATCCTATTGATTGATCTTTTGCTAAAACTATCTGCCCTACTTCTAACTTTCACAGTTGCCGTCTGGATTGAATCCTCCACCTCATAACTTTCCTTGTATGAATCTTAGTCCTGGCTTTGTCTCTGTAAAATGCTCCAAACTTCAGAACACCCGTGACTTAACCTGATTCTTTTTCTCCTTCCTCCCTCTTTTCCTCTTTCATCTTTCTCCTTTGGCTTTTCTTCTGCCTTGGGTGTGGTCTCTATTATTTATTTTCCACCCCTTGTGTTTTTGCTCGTAGCCTTTGTGGGTCCATAGCCTTGCAGTGCTCCACTCTTCCTTAGTCTTTGACTCCACTACAACTACTACCTCTACCTCTCTACTTCCTTTCCTCCTCTTTAAGGGAGCTCCTTGTCGCGGTAAAGAGGCTGTCGGTCTGAGGAATTAGACCTTGGTCTTCTTCCTCAGGCCAGATATACCCCAAATCCCCCTCCACTTTCCCATCTTCCCATCCTCCTTTTTCCCTTTCCTCCTCCTCCTTCTCCTCATCCCTCCCTTATTCCTTCTCAATTTTACCCTGTGAGCTTCTCTCCACAGGCATTCTGGTTTCTAGGTGGGGAAGGGTGCCGTGATCCATCCATTCCGTTGGGTTCTTGGCGGTGGTGTAGTTTGCCGTGGAATCTGGATCCAGCCTAGGGGATGTCCCATTCCTCTCGGTCTCCTAGGGTGGCTTTGGGTGTCTTTTCGGGCAGCAGTGTATCTCTGGAGACCACCTTTCTGATTCCGATGATGGTGGCCAAAGGAAGTATGCTTTTGGTGTCCGGCTGCCCTCTCTTTTTGTCCTTCGAGGTGGGCTCGGTGGATGTGAGGTTGCTATCCCCGGATTGCTGGTTTACTGGCATGAAGGGTAGGGTATGGCATGGAGTTCCATGCCGCATCTGCCACTACTTGTGGTGTGAGGTCCTCTTAGGCGCGGAATGGGATTTACGCTCTTTCATTCCTCCTAGGGAGCTAATCCTCTCGATTGCCCCTTTTTTTTATTCTTTTTTTTTTTGTTTTTATTTTCTTTTCTTCTTTCTTTTTTTTTATTAAAAAAATGAAAAGAAAGAAAAACCTAACCATGGGAGACCCAATCCGTGGAATATACTACCCCGTGCCCTTCGATACAGCGCAGTTCTGACCCTACCTCGTTCTTGGACCACTCTTCGGACACTTCCAATACCCTGTACCTCTTGCTGGTGCCGGTTCGTCACCTGCTTCAGGTACTGAGGTTCCTGACTGGCCCCTTTGTCTGTCGACCTCCGGCTCTTTTTGACATGCTTCGAGCTGCTCCCTCTATGGTGCTGACATTTCAGGATTTGCTCGCCCATCCCACGTTGGACCAACTCCCGGTTCCACATCTAAACAACAAGACCCTTACATGACTATTCGACACTGCATTCTCATTCATCTCGAGAAACGATCAAGCACACCCACGTGCTCCCTTAATTAAACACTTTGTTTCACTACACAATGAACAAAGTTTTACGCTAAGACTAACTTC
>WNWK01048254.1:0-13621 GCA_009830355.1 Cherax destructor
ATGTAACCTGGGCCAGGTGCTGGGCCTCAGCTGGATAAAAACAACAATTTTGCTTTTTTTAAAATAGCTTTATTTTTGGATCATCATGAACAAAAAAACCCAAAATACCTGACCAAACCCCTAAAGGGTTTGCTAAGAAAACAGTTGTAACACATATAAAGCATACATATGTATGGTAAAAAAAAGTAAACAGTAATGTATAAAGATAACTAAAAAGGTTTGACAAACTAAGAAAGACTGAACAGAATATTAAAGATAAAGGTTGTCTAGAGCAAGAGGAAATTATACCCGTTAACATAAAAAAGGGCAACTAAGACAGTAACTAGAATACTGACATTATAATGTCTTTTTAATTGCAACATCCCCACCCATTATTCAAGTAAGAATAGTCTTAGTTAATCTGCAGTAACTAAGCAAAGAGACATTTGAGTATTAAAAATTTCAACTGAAACTAAATTAAAAAATTGCTCGGGGATCAGCAAAATTGGAAAAAGAAACACTTTATAGAAAAATACCCCAAATAAATCAAATTTGGGGAATTTAAAACCCAAATGAAAAAATGAAAATTGAAAATACATACAACTCAGCATTTAGCAAAAATGGGAAAAAAGAAAATTGACAAAATAAGGCCCCTGAAAGGAAAAAATCATTATTATCAGACCTAAATTTATAAAGAAATAAAATATGATGCAAACAGTGAACAAATAGCCATCCAAATTTTTAATGTAATGAGTTTTTTTTTATGTATTAACATTGGGTAACGTGTCATTAGTACTACAGTTGTTGGGTTTCTGTGAAATCTGTTAAGGGTTTGGGAATCACGCACCTACGGCCTGGTCTTAAACCAGCCCTAAAAATTTGGGATAGGAAAATGAGACACTTGTGCAACATTTGGGTATCTTTATTCTGGAAATGTTTTTCCATACAGTGGGTTCTTCATCCAATAGAAAAAAGGGGGAAAAAGAGGAGGAGTTTGGGTAATTAGTCCCCCAGCCTGGAGTCAATGTGTTCAGTCCATCAGTGGACTGAAACATTGCCTCTCTTCCCCCCTTTTTTTTTTGGAGGAAAAGCCACTGCCAAGGTCTTCTTTATCAACTTATTAGTTTTGAAACAAATTGGGTAGTAAATATTTCAGAACAAGAACTAAGAAACACAAGAAAGTAAAGATAAATGTATACTGAATGTAAGATAAATTTGTAAGACTCACCTGTCATCTTACATATGAGACTGGGGGAAAATCACAAACCTGCCAGAGTGACAACATAAAACAAGCTTCTATGTTACATTGTATGGCAGGACTTTTTACCTTCCAAGTGGTTGCTGTCTATCAACCTACTACGTGTACCTGCAAATATACAAGTAAATTTTTCTTCTCAACAGAAATGTAGATCACTGGAATGTGTATGTCACAAGTACTTAAATTTTGAAGTGAATTAGGATGCTATGGTAAAGGAGACAGAACACTACAATCCAAGCTATTTCTATGTAGTATACTGCACTTTACAAGTACAGTACATAATACAGTACTTTGCAAGTACAGTAAGTAGAGTAAAGCTCATGACATAGGGGAAGATCCTTTATTTACCACTGGCTTTTTCCCCTTAAAAAAGGCTGCTGGTAGATAAATAATGATATATACATAAAGACACATTTTTTTATTTATTTCTTGTATATTTAAAAAATTAAAAAAAAGATCACGAGAATGTTTTAAACCTCAGTAGTCTTAAGAGGACCATTTATTGTTATTCTTTTGGGTATGTTACTACAGTGCTTTTAGCATTTTCTTGTGTAATATGGCAGGGGGATATATGGTGTTGAAGCATTTCCCTTTGGAGGGGTTTTTAAAATTTAAATTATGCTTTGTATATTGTATATACTGTACATTATTTGTTACTGAAACATTAAAACTTTATAGCAATGCACGTGTTATGGTCAGAGGGATGCTAATTATTATATTAAATAATTTATCCTAAATTTTATATATCACCCCATTCCACTCTATCCTCCCCAATAGAAGTAATTCCTGACCATTAGCCTGTCATCTCTCACTTCCCGTAGTCCTTCCCCGCTCAGTCATGCTGACTCCAGCAAACAATGTGACACTCACTGTAGACAGCTGTTTTTTTATAGTTCAGCACACCCAGCATAAGGGTCCCACCAATTCTTGAAGCACCTTCCATCCATTGTTTGTGGTGTAATAATTGATCATTCCCAAGTCGGTGTATTGTTTGGAAAGATAGATATTAGTAGAAAATTCCCAAAAAAATATGTTAGTGTGGACTTTCATGTGTAAAGTCATTTTACTTCACTTTTCATTATGCTATGTATTTTCAGCAAGTTTGAATATTCATAAAAAGGAAGATTACGTGATACAGTTCTTGTAGTACAGGTACAACATCGATTTTCCGGAATGATGGTCCGGGAACCTACAAATTTTCGAGAAACTTGAAATTCCCTGGCAGTGTATTTACCACCAAACTATACGCACTTATCCAACCCCAAAACCAAGGAATACCGTTCTTAAAGGCAGAAAATCAGTAATCTGGAAAGGCTTTGGGAACCCAAACCGGGAAAAACATGTTTTACCTGTAATTACTTATGAGAATGCTGTATGCAGTGTTAAATCTTAAACTGACATCCTTTGATGGCACCATCCTTGGAGGAGGATGCTGGGTTGATATAGGCACTAGAATTGTCATTGTTACCTCATAATTGGCCTATCTTCTCGCAGCGACTTTGCCCTGCAAAGAAGTTTGTCTTTTATTCCCCTATACAGTAGTGGTGAAAAATTTTGCCATTTAACTTTGTTTTGCACCAGCTTTAATATTACCCACAAAGGAAATTAGAGGTACTTTGGGAAACTAAAAACCCGTTCAGACAACCTTATCCTCTGCTCCCCTCTTCCCTTTAAAAAAAATTTTCCCTTGGGTACGTAAAATTAATTAAGTACAGATATTTTTTCTTTACTGTAATGGGTTTTCATTGAAAAATTCTATTTGTCCCCCCAAATTTTCATAACATAATAATTATGAAGGTTAGCATAAAAAATTAATAATTCTAAAGGTTAGCATTAAAATGGTTGTTCTTTTGAAGAAAGTCTAGAAAAAATGGAGCCGTGGGGGGAAAAAACTAACAAACTTGAAAATTAAAAAACCTTTTTTTTTTTTTTTTTTTTTTTTTGCAGGCTTTAAGACTTCGTCATGCAGGAAGCATATCTAAAACCAGCAAATAAAAATGTCTATTTTAACACTAATAATACTTAAGTTAACTAGACTCATAATTATAGCTTCATAGCCACATTCAATCTACTAATAGTTTCATAATTTGAACATTGTACGATAGTATATGGTTTTTCTTTTTCTCCCACTTCCTTTTAACGTTGAAAATCTTAAAAAATTGATATGGCCCCATTATCTTTCATTCACATTGTGAAGGATAAAGAAAACGCAAATATTCTAACAGTTGGATAGTCTTGTATCAGTAAAAAACTGAAATGTGTCTTGGACTTGCATTGTTCCACCTGTCCATACTTGTGGACATGATTGTAGTGAAAATAATGTGGGCAAAAACACTTACAGTGGCCCCTGGGTTTTTCGGCATCTCCAAACTCGAACATTTATGTAAGTGTATTTTCGTAAGTGCTGTTGAATGTTTTTTTGGGGGTCTGAAATGACAACCTATGACATTATTTTTTGGGAAAAAATTCTTCTAAGGCATAGCAGCTTCGGGAAACAATTTTTTGGGCAAAACCGGGGACCACTGTACTGTACTGTAAGTTGATTTTAGAGAAGTGCCAGTGTATATGGTGGCTAGCCAGAAGGACCACTGTGATAGCCAGTGGCACTGGGGATGATGTTAGAAAACATTTTGGGATGAAAATGTGTTGGCTTGGATTTTTATGCTGTCACTAAAAAAGTTTTGGTTTAGAACAGGTCATGTACTGTTCAGTGAAATGCCATTTTAGTGCCAGTGGCAGGGACCTTTATAATGTCAGTCATTTTTGGGTCCAAAAGTAAAAGGGAAAACCATGTCTGGAAAATAAAAATAACCCCACATGGGAAGGCAGCTTATGGGTTTTTTGGTCCAACTTGGTCCATTTACAAATGTGACTTGAAATGGACAAATTAGACTGAAAAATCATGATAAGCTTTCTCACCTTTTGTGGATTATTTATGTATTTTGGATCCAAAACAGTTCTGTAACCTCATTCAGTAATTTATGTGTGGATTATTTGTGTATTTTTGGGTCCCAAATTAGCAGTTCAGTAACCTATTCAGTAATTTATGTGGTTATTTGTGTATTTTGGGTCCAAGAGGTTCAGTAACCTCATTCAGTAATTTTGTTGGGGTTATTTGTGTATTTTGGATCCAAGTTACGTTCTGAACCCATTCAGAATTTGTTAGTTGTTCTGAATTCCTATTCATCAGTTTTATACAATAGTGTATATTTTCTAGGTTGTGTTAACGCCAAGTGGGGGAGAGAAAGTGTGGTGCGGGCTGGCTTGGATGCTTATGGCCCCCTAAGTCAGCAACAGCATGGCACAAAATATAAAACAAGCAAAATATAAACCCCTAAAATGACATTTAGATGTTTTTTTGGGGGTTGGGGGGGGTGGAGAATGGTGGGAAATATTGCCATTGAAGGGCTGCACCATGGGTTTTTTTTTGTAGGGAAAAATACAGTTGGTTTTTAACTTTTTGTTGTATTCTGAAAAAATTTAAAATTGAATGTTCAGAACTTGGAACCTATTTTCCATAGACAGCCATGTTATAATTGATGTGTTCCTGAACCATAAAAAATATTGAGTACTAGGAGAGTCCCCTCTCTTCCCTTTCTTCCCCCTTTCCTTCTCTTCTCTTCCATTTCCTTACCCCCCTCCCTCCCCCCCCCTTCTCTTCCATTTCCTTACCTCCCTCCCTCCCCCCTTTTTCTTCTCTTCCATTTCCTTACCTCCCTCCCTCCCTTCATTCCCCTCCCCTCTCCAATATCTGACAAATCACTTTTTTGGTCTCCCTCCCCCCCCAAGATTTGTCCCCACACCATATATCATCCCCCCTACTATACTCCACTACTATATCATACTCCACCCCCACACTTTGACCCCGTGTTGTACTTCCTCCCCCCTCACAGTGTACTATGCCTCTTCATTCCACACCCCACCCCACCTCTCCCCCCCACCTTATACCATCCCCACCTTCTCATGCCACTCAATGTTGCTTTTCTTAGTTGTCTGTGCAAATTTTGAGCCCCTTTTTCTCATCCAAAAATTTTTTTCTGATTTTTTAAAATGATGGAAAAGTCCCATTTGGGGGGAATGAATTTTACACACCTAGGGCTTGAATCACGTTTTTTGGGTGAATTTCACTTGGAAAGTTATTATGACACTTACTTGGAGTGCATTATATTCCCGGGAAATTGTCGACATAAACACTGAGTTTTTCACCTGTAGTTGTTTACTAATGAGCAAGATCTTGTATGTGCAATATATTAAACTGTTTTTTTTTTTTTTTTACTAGTTTTAAATGTACAGTTTTTTGTTACAAATAGACATGCAAAAAATTGTGTTAAATAAATTTAGAATTTTAAATTCCAATAAGTTTCAGTGTATTTTTAAAGCTCAAAGGAATCTCTTTTTAATCAGAAAAGCCAGTGATGCCATACCCAAGTATTTGGTGGCTTCTATTTTTTGTATTATTTAACATGAATTGGGCAATACAACTTTTATTGTTTTCTTACTTTTAGTAAATTAGCTTTATAAAAAAATTTAATAGTAGTTCTGTTTGGATGTTCAATATTTAACTGCATGCTTATTCATACTGTGCTTTTATTCCCCGGGGTTTCCAGGGTTTATAAACTGCGGGGGTATATCTTTTAAACCCCGTTTTTGGATAAATACATTGTATTGGTTACGGCTTGAATAGGTTTTGTGTTTCCTTAAGACCCTCCTGTAGTTGATAGGCTTTAAACTCAATGAATCAACCTACCCATCTGTTTCTATGGGTTACGAGTAACTACGTTTTGTGTAGAATTATTATACCTTCATAAAAGGGTACAATTCATGTTAAATATAAATGTGTTAAAAAAAATTTTTGTATAATGTATATAATAGTCAGATTAACCATTAGTAGGTGTGGGCCAGTAAATGGAGGGAGCTGAAAAAAAGCCTTGACGAATGGCTGGGAAACCTTAATAAGCCTTGGGCTTCCCATCTCTCGACAAGTTTCCCAAACCAGTATTAATAAAGGTAAAAAAAGAAAGATATGACCTGTAGTTTTAAATTTAGATAATGCAGAAATATATTTTTTTTTTGTATTATGTAAAAAAGGGTAATTATACTGTAGTATAATTAACCTTATTTACAAGAGGGATTCCCTCAGAGTAGTAAAGATGCCAGTCAGGTATCAATAGTTTGTTTGGGTGGGCTTTTGGGATGAGTTTAAAAAGTAGGGTAGTGGTTCGTTATCCTGTCTGTGGTTATTCCTGTACTTTGAGGTGATGCTATATTGGTCAGATAAATCAAGGGTTTTTGGTGGGCTCAGTGATTGATGGTTTTAAAGAGGAAAGTTATCAGGTGATTTTGATTGTTGAGTATTATCATATTATTAGACCCCCTGAATATTCCATGTATTTGTGTTCTGCAAATTGCATCAGTTGTTAGGATCAGTATTAATGATTTTAAATCGAGCAAATATACATTCCTTATTTTGGGACTAGTATTTATGACATTTGTCAATTTAAGTCACTAGCATAGCAAATATCTGTACCACCACCTTTTTTTTTAGTCTAGAGTGATGGATAGCTGTGTACCCCGGTGTGTTTATATTTAAAAAAGTGTTTTAGCTAAGTCTCTGTTTTTTTTTTCAATGAACTGGTTGTTCCCCCCAAAGGGAGGGTAACCAAAATGAAAATCTAAAATTTTCTTTTAAATTTAGTAATTTATACAGGAGAAGGGGTTACTAGCCCTTTGCTCCGGGCATTTTTGTCTCCCCTTTTACATGCATTTTAGCCAGGTCTTGGTTAGTATAATAAAAAGGGAAAATTAATTTAGATATTCAAAATTTTAAAGCTAGGGTGTCATCAAATGTTTGCTTAGTGATCTGTTATTGTTTGAAGATGGTTACACAATTACCTTTTTCAAGAACACCCTCAGCAATTTTTGGGTTTGTAAGCTGCTGATTACCATATCTCCTTTTTTAAAAACCCCCCTTTATCCCCCCGAAAAGGGTGGCCCAAAAGAAAAAAGAAAGTTTCTCTTTTTTAAATTTATTGAATACAGGAGAAGGGGGACTGGCCCCTTGCTCCCCCATTTTAGTTGCCTCTTACGACACGCATGGCTTAGGGAGGAAGAATTCTGTTTCACTTTCCCATGGAGATAAGAGGAAATAAACAAGAACAAGAACTAGTAAGAAAAATGAAGAGCCCCGAGGGATGTGTATATATATGCTTTTTGTAATGGAAGTGTAGTGTGACCCAAGTGTAAGTAAAATAGGAAATTTTGCATGTTTAGAGACAAAAAAACACAGAATCCTACCATCATGAAAACAATTACAGGTTTCTTTTTCACACTTTTTGGCAGGATGGTAGACCTCCTGGGGGGCTGTCTACCAATATTCTAGGGGTGTGTATACATATAAACAAAATGTACAGGCAATATTTGAAACAATGGTGACATGTTCAAACTATTCTTTACAAGGAACAACTAGAAACTCAAGAGGGGTACAGCATTTTTTGTTTAGTTTTATATTATTAGTGATTGGGGGGAATGTTTAAAAGATTGAAGAATAATAATACCAGAGACCAATTGGGTTTGAGGGGATAAAAAGGGACAGTAAGAGAAGTGATGGGGGTTTTTTTTAAAAAATTTTGGTGTATAAAGTATTTTACTTTTTAAAAACCCCTTTAAAATGTCCAAAAGTAGATCTCGTTCATGTGCATAGGTCAACGTAGATTACGTTTTTTTGAAAACATGTAAAAAACCGTTTGGGCAGTTTAAGGTTAAATCTTTTATTTTTATTTTCTTCTAAAATGTCTCTTCTAAGAAAGTGAGATATCCAAAATCGTAAATGTACAGACCTATTTTTTTTGCCTATATAATCGCCCATAACCCCGAGTCTAAAGGGGGATAATACTTCGGGTTTGAAAAAAAAAAATTTCAGTGCTGTATGTATAATGTATACACACAAATCTTTAAACTCATGTTCCTAATCGCTACTAAAATACAAATGTTAGTGTATCATAAAGTTTTTTAACATTTCAGTGGTTATGCCACTCACTGCTTCCTCTTGTAAACCATTCCATTGATCTCCAGAGTTTGTGAAAAAAAAAGTTTTTTTTCCTTTTACCTGGTCTTTGTTAGCCAGTTTATTGGGTTGGGAAGTCTTCCTTGTTGATTGTTTTTATTTTTTTATGATCTTGAATGTGGTTTATGTTCCCCCAACTTTCATTAGGAAAAGATGGCATACCCAATTTAATAATTGGGGAAAGGGGGCTTCATTTTGAAGACCCTCCCAGGCCTAATATTAATTTAACAGTGAACTAGTACATACAATAGTTTACAATACAGAACATATATACAAAAAAAAATTTTAAAATTTAAAGTAAAAAAGTGCAGAATAGAATCATTCATTATAATAATTTATCTGAACTAGACATGACCATCAGTGTAACATTTCCCAGAAGTTCCATTTGCAGGATCCCCAATTAAAGGCTGGTCTTTAGATCAAACCTGATTCCCTCCAAATTCCCAGGAGCTGTATTGGGTTTAGTTTTTTATATGAATATTATATTTGTAATATCTCTTGAATGTGGCGAAGATGCCCAGATTCTTGGCTAGATGAAAAGATGGTATATAGAGGGAGAGATATCACCAACATCTAGGTTATTTTTCTTTGGGATTGTTGAGGAGAGCAAAGTTAGAAACAATTTTTATGACTATATGGTTTTTTCCCCAGTATAGAAACTTAAGAAACCAGTCAGTGAACATTTCAGAAATCACCCAAGCTTTATTGTTTGCTTCCCAGTGGACTGTTAGAGCAGCCTTGGTGAGACCTTTCATGGCATGGGGGTTCTGTGAATGGTATACCAATAGAAATCCTTAACCATTAACAGTAAAGTAGTGTTAGCATGTCTTTTTTAGCCTTGAACCCTGGAGCTCTTTTCCATTAAATGAATGTCCTGTGATCATTTACTTCCAAAATAGAATAGTTTTACGAGTTAAATATGTGTATTTTTGTGCCCAAAAGTCCACCATGTTCTCTAATTCAGTGGGAATGCTGTGGCAACATGGGGTCAGCACTAACATCCCCATCTTTGAATTTGTAGTTGCTGATGTTTTGAAATTTGTTTGAACCGTCACTGTTCACCTTGAAATCTACAGACCCTCCCTATCTCTCCTGCAGTTAGTAGTCACTTTCAGTGACTACAGACCCTCATTTTCTCCTGTAGTTGATTAGACAGTTTCAGTAACCCGAAGTGGAACTTTCATATGCTTTGTATTTTGATTGACATCTCACACTAAAAACAGTTATCAATTATTTAAATACCAGTATATTTATATTAGTTTTAATTAAATCCCTTTTCCAACACTGGTGTTAACACATTTATGGAATTTGATTTATTTCTGTATTTTTCATACTGTGTGTTGTATGGCTCTTATTACTTTAGCACATCACCACAAATATACTGTAATAATAATCCTTACTGCATATATTCTTGATTCATTCATCCCATACATACCACCTTGTGAAGCATTTGTCTCATCCACTTTTAAAAAACCACCCTAATTTTTTCAGTCTTTGTTTAAAAAGTGAACAAAATCTGTACTGTACAGTACTTAGGCTCACTGGGAAACACTAGAGGAAAAATGTGGCAAGACATGTTGATTCTCATTGCACAGACTATGATGGCCCGGGCCCCAGGAACATGTAACAAAACCGGTTGATGCACAGATTGTTTGTTGAGCTTCAGTGACATAATTTTTTTTACAAGTGTTACACGATATTTAAAAAAGAAAAAAAGCACTTTTGGGAAACAACCCCCCTCCCAACACCTGGAATATGTTCCAAAATCTGTGCTTCTTTCTTGGTGGGGGGAACGGCCTGGCGCAAAAAAGAAAAAAGAATATGGGAAAAATGGGGTTTTGTTTCAGGAACCTCCCAAAATTTTTCCCAAACACTTTCATGGCTGTGGTTCTTGGTGTGTATGGGTTGTTAGTAGTTTAGGGGTTTTACTGTGGGGTCAAAAATTCTGTAATACATTTCTGGTTTGTTTTTTTCCTCAGACTGGGGGAATGAAAAAGGGAATCAGGGTTTTTCCCGATTCCCCTTCAAAAAAAGACTTTGGGTGTGTTAGGGGGGGGGGATGGGTCTTGTCTTCGTGAAAAAGACTGCAACTTACCAAAACATGGAATTTCCCATACAGTATTAACTGTTGCAGTATTATCTGAATAGCACATAGTTCTTTGTTATATGTCTAAGTTTATATTTTGATTTATTATTTTCCTTTAGATACCTCTTTAACTGATATATAAAAAGAGGAAACCATTGCATTGAGATATTAGTTAGACATTTGTATACTGTAGCAGTTTCAAGAGAAGAACTCTGGAAAACTGATTGCAGGTTTCATTGCATCATAGACCATCCATTCTTTTTCGGTAATTCACATCCCCCTGGCTATAATGATTTTTTTTTTTTGTTATTTCTCAGTAATTCATTATTCTATTACATATATTTTTTCCTTCATTCATTCTATCAAAATCTTTTCAAACCCATGAATTTATTAAACTGAGGGTTTTATTTAGTTATAAACATCATTTTCCACCTAAAGGGTTTGGTTTCTCTAAAATTTATGGTAGATCATACCCGGGGGTTTAATGTCATAGATAGTATTTTATCAACACACTGTAACTGTTTTACTGTCCTCTTTGAGAGTTCTCTTTCTTCTCATTGCTATATACAGCATCCATGTTTTGGGATAGTTTCTTTTTTATAAATTATTGCTTTTGTATTTTTTATCTTTTGTTCTTATGTGGTCTTGTTGGTTTCTTTTAATTTTCCCCCCATTCAGTCCCGATTACCATATGGAGGTGGTTTCACATCAATTTACTTATTTTAGCTTTTATTATTTTTTTGATTGTGGTTCTGTTTTTTTGTTGTCTGGTCAAATAGTTTGATTTACATAGTTTTTCTTGAAGTCTTTGGGTTTTTTTTTTTCCTTAGTTAAAATTGTAAGTGGTTTAAAGGCCTGTTTTGGTTTCATATCTTTGCTTTTCTTTTTTTCTATCCCTGTCATTGTGGTGTTTTTTTGTTTCCACATTGTAAATTATAATTTGCAATTTTGTTTTTATTAGTTTCTTTTATTTTTTTAAATTATATGAAACTATATGAAACAAAAAATGTAATTATTTCAATTTTGTAGGGGAGGATCTGGAGACTCCGGGGGGGAGGAAAGAGCTGGTGAGCAGGAGGTTCTGGTGGGGGAAGAAGCCAGCTGGATAAGGCCAAAAAGATACAATCACAAACTTTTCCCCGAAGACTTTCAGGTTAGCAGATGTACCCCGTGTTTGTAGCTCTGCTTGTGAGGTACGAAGGTTTGTAATAGTAGGTCAAGAAAAAAAAAAAAGTTTAGCCATTAACTTTAAATGGGGATAGAGAAGGTGTGTGAAAGATTGGTAGGCAGCAGGGTTACTTCAGCAACAATAATAATTTTAAAAAGTAAACAATACAAGCAAATTTAAATGTTAAGTTGCCTTTTTAATTTTTGGGAAACATGGTAAAAATTAGTAGGTTTTTTGAAGCTTTTCTATTTTTTTCCAACTCGTTTTAAATATTTGTGACTTTAAATGGTATGATTTTTGTGTTATCCAGATTGAACTGTGGTGGATGGTGACATATGTAAACAAAGGAGTAGCAATTCTTTAAAAAGAAAGTGGGTCTACTCCAAAACACCATCCCCCATCAGGCTCCATCAGACACAGACGATGATGCGATGATGAAGAAAGAGGACTGGGGCTCAGGTAGGAGGTATATCTCTCTCCGGGTACTTAACACTTGCTCCTCTGTGTGGGTTTCTTTTCATCTCTCTATTCCTGGGAAATTTTTTTTCAGTTTAATTTAGTGTAAAATACAGTACTACTACTTTAAAAAATTGTCATTCTAGTTCTGTGCTTGCTGTATTCCTGTCCCGATGCTTAGTGTAATGACATTTATTATCATATTTATTGAAGGGGTGATGGACTATATTTAAGTATTCTGTAATTTTTTTTGTTCACCTATTTTAGTAGCAACAACACTTTTAAAAATTTACTTCCCTTTTTAAAACAAAAATCTTCAATATGTTGTAATTATCTTTAGTTTTGCTTCATTTGTCAAACTGGTTTTGTAAATCCATTGTATTTATTTTTCATAAATTTTTTATCTTATATAGTAATATATAGTCTTATTTTCAATTTTTTTTTTTTTGATAAAAATGATATGCCAATATTCTTGTTAGTTTGACTAAAAAATGCAAAATTCATCAAATCTTGTATTTGCTTGATATTTTGATCAGTGCAAATTACCCTATTCCACTCCATTAATTCTTGTGTGTGTAACTATATGAAAGTTTTTGAATTATTGTGTTGCATTTCTCATTTCTGCTTGTCATTGTTTTTTTCCCTTATACAGTATTTTTGGGACATTATTTTCAAAATCTCTACAGAAAAAGCTTAACACATGCTTATGTGAATAACTCTGAAACCTTGTTAAGTACTTATTTAAAGACTTTGTACTACAGATCTACTTTAAGACTGTATAGAAGAATCTTGATACTATTGTATTTGCTACAATATATATATTATCATTTTTAAATGAAGGGAAAGGGGTGTTTATTTATAAAGTTTGCTTTATATTGCACAGTGTTAAAAATATTTAGATTAATAAAATTTTTTTTGAGTTGATAGATAAGCCAATAGATAAAAATTTCATTTAAATTATTCTGCCCCCAAAAAATAGTTTTTTTATGGAGCCTGTTTAAAATTACTAATTTAATTAAAAGTTGTTTATATAAATTGCTGATACTAATAATATTTTTTTGTAACACCATTTTACTTAAATTTGTTAATACTTTACTATAATTGTGCCTTACAGGTGCATATTTATATGTACAGTACATATTACATATTAATGTATGTTTATACTGTGTATACATGTATGTTTATATGCATATGTACATGTTATATATACATGTATGTACATGTGTTATATTGGTTGCTTAAATTTTGTCATGCTGTGGTGCAAAAACATTCTCTAAGGATTCCTTTATGCGGGAGGGGTCCCGATCCAAGGGGAAAAAACTTTTCTTTCTTGGATCGAACTTGAGTGCCTCCCATTATCTCATTGGTTTAGCGCCTCTCTGCAACTGTAACATAATACTGTCCCAACCATTACCATGACTTTGAAGATGTTAACTTTTTCAATAAGTGATTTTTAACTGAGATTTGGGGGGAAAACATTTCCTTTCAGTGAAAATGGGTAAGATTGTACAGTTACTGGGGATGACTTTCAGGAAGGTGTCATGATTTGAGGGGCTTTTTATCCGGAATTGGGCCTGTCTTCCCCTTTGAATTGAACTTGATTCCTTTCCA
>WNWK01048255.1:0-13621 GCA_009830355.1 Cherax destructor
GCTGGGTGAACTTTTATAAACGGTGGTGTGTCGTAACATTATAAACGCTGGTGTCTCGTAACTTTTATAAACGCTGGTGTGTCGTAACTTATTATAAACGCTGGTGTGTCGTAACTTATTATAAACGCTGGTGTGTCGTAACTTATTATAAACGGTGGTGTGTCGTAACTTATTATAAACGGTGGTGTGTCGTAACTTATTATAAACGCTGGTGTGTCGTAACTTATTATAAACGCTGGTGTGTCGTAACTTATTATAAACGCTGGTGTGTCGTAACTTATTATGAACGGTGGTGTGTCGTAACTTATTATGAACGCTGGTGTGTCGTAACTTATTATAAACGCTGGTGTGTCGTAACTTATTATGAACGCTGGTGTGTCGTAACTTATTATGAACGCTGGTGTGTCGTAACTTATTATAAACGCTGGTGTGTCGTAACTTATTATAAACGCTGGTGTGTCGTAACTTTTATGAACGCTGGGTGTCGTAACTATTATAAACGCTGGTGTGTCGTAAGTTATTATAAACGGTGGTGTGTCGTAACATATTATGAAGGCTGGTGTGTCGTAACTTATTATGAAGGCTGGTGTGTCGTAACTTATTATAAACGCTGGTGTGTCGTAACTTATTATAAAAAACGCTGGTGTGTCGAATAAGCTTGTTATGAACGCTGTGTGTCGTAACTTATTATAAACGCTGGTGTGTCGTAACTTATTATAAACGGTGGTGTGTCGTAACTGTTGTAACTTATTAAACGCTGGTGTCTTTTCCGGGGGAACTTATTATAAACGCTGGTGTGTCGTAACTTATTATAAACGCTGGTGTGTCGTAACTTATTATAAAGCGGTGTGTCGTAACTTATTATAAACCTGGTGTCTCGTAACTTATTATAAACGCTGGTGTGTCGTAACTTATTATAAACGCTGGTGTGTCGTAACTTATTATAAACGCTGGTGTGTCGTAACTTATTATAAACGCTGGTGTGTCGTAACTTATTATAAACGCTGGTGTGTCGTAACTTATTATAAACGCTGTGTGTGTCGTAACTTATTATAAACGCTGGTGTGTCGTAAACTTATTATAAACGCTGGTGTGTCGTAACTTATTATAAACGCTGGTGTGTCGTAACTTATTATAAACGCTGGTGTGTCGTAACTTATTATGAACGCTGGTGTGTCGTAACTTATTATAAACGCTGGTGTTTATTTAAACGCTGGTGTGTCGTAACTTATTATAAACGCTGGTGTGTCGTAACTTATTATAAACGTGGTGTGTCGTAACTTTATAAACGCTGGTGTGTCGTAACTTATTATAAAGGGTGTGTCGTAACTTATATAAGGCTGGTGTCGTAACTTATTATAAACGCTGGTGTGTCGTAACTTATTATAAACGCTGGTGTGTCGTAACTTTGTATTATAAACGCTGGTGTGTGTAACTATTAAGTGTGTCGTAACTTATTATAAACGCTGGTGTGTCGTAACTTGTTATTATAAACGCTGGTGTGTCAAGTAACTTATTATAAACGCTGGTGTGTCGTAACTTATTATAAACGCTGGTGTGTCGTAACTTATTATAAACGCTGGTGTGTCGTAACTTATTATAAACGCTGGTGTTTGTGTAACTTATTATAAACGCTGGTGTGTCGTAACTTATTATAAACGCTGGTGTGTCGTAACTTATTATAAACGCTGGTGTGTCGTAACTTATTATAAACGCTGGTGTGTCGTAACTTATTATAAACGCTGGTGTGTCGCTTAACTGTGTGCAATATTATGAACGCTGGTGTGTCGTAACTTATTATGAACGCTGGTGTGTCGTAACTTGGGCAAGATTCTAGCAACAATTAGCATGATACCCCATGACCATATTTAACCCATTCCCATTATCATGGAGAAATAATAATAATAATAATAATAATAATAATAATAATAATAATAATAATAATAATAATAATAATAATAATAATAATCTTTATTTCAAAAAGTATATTATGCAATTGACACAGGATTAGTAGACATTATTGTTATACTTTAGAAAATTTTCACAAGACTCAAAAACGGATAATCAAACTTAAGTTTAAAGGCGAACATTACCCAGCTGCTGCAACACCCTCCCCACCTGCTGCAACACCCTCCCCAGCTGCTGCAACACCCTCCCCAGCTGCTGCAACACCCTCCCCACCAGCTGTAACCCTCCCCAGCTGCTGCAGCACCCTCCCCACCAGCTGTAACCCTCCCCAGCTGCTGCAACACCCTCCCCACCAGCTGCTGCAACACCCTCCCCACCAGCTGTAACCCTCCCCAGCTGCTGCAACACCCTCCCCACCAGCTGTAACCCTTCCCAGCTGCTGAAACACTCTCCCCACCAGCTATAACCCTCCCCAGCTGTTGCAGCACCCTCCCCACCAGCTGTAACCCTCCCCAGCTGCTACAACACCGTCCCCACCAGCTGTAACCATCCCCAGCTGCTGCAACACCCTCTCCACCAGCTGTCACCCTCCCCAGCGCTGCAACACCCTCCCAGCTGCTGCAACACCCTCCCCACTAGCTGTAACCCTCCCCAGCTGCTGCAACACCCTCCCCACCAGCTGTCACTCTCCCCAGCTGCTGCAACACCCTCCCCAGCTGCTGCAACACCCCACCATCTGTAACCCTTCCCAGCTGCTGCAACACCCTCCCCACCAGCTGTAACCCTTCCCAGCTGTTGAAACACTCTCCCCACCAGCTGTAATCCTCCTCAGCTGCTGCACCACCCTCCCCACCAGCTGTCACCCTCCCCAGCTGCTGCAACACCCTCCCTACCAGCTGTAACCCTCCCCAGCTGCTGCAACACCCTCCCCACCAGCTGTAACCCTCCCCCACCAGCTGTAACTCTCCCCAGCTGCTGCAGCACCCTCCCCACCAGCTGTAACCCTCCCCAGCTGCTGCAACACCCTCCCCATAGCTGTATCCCTCCCCACCTGCTGCAACACCTTCCCCACCAGCTGTAACCCTTCCCAGCTGTTGAAAAACTCTCCCCACCAGCTGTAATCCTCTCCAGCTGCTGCACCACCCTCCCCACCAGCTGTCACCCTCCCCAGCTGCTGCAACACCCTCCCCACCAGCTGTAACCCTCCTCAGCTGCTGCAACACCCTCCCCAGCTGCTGCAACACCCTCCCCACCAGCTGTAACCCTCCTGCTGCTGCAACACTCTCCCCACCAGCTGTAACCCTCCCCCACCAGCTGTAACCTCCCCAGCTGCTGCAGCACCTCCCCACCAGCTGTAACCCTCCCCAGCTGCTGCAGCACCTCCCCATAGCTGTATCGCTCCCCACCTGCTGCAACAACCTCCCCACCAGCTGTAACCTCCCCAGCTCCTGCAACACCATCCCCACTAGCTGTCACCCTCCAGCTGCTGCAACACCCTCCCCAGCTGCTGCAACACCCTCCCCACCAGCTGTAACCTTCCCCAGCTGCTGCAACACTCTCCCCACCAGCTGTAACCCTCCCCACCAGCTGTAACCCTCCCCCACCAGTTGTAACCCTCCCCCACCAGCTGTAACCCTCCCCAGCTGCTGCAACACCCTCCCCACCAGCTGTAACCCCCCAGCTCTTGCAACACCATCCCCACTAGCTGTAACCCTCCCCAGCTGCTGCAACACCCTCGCCAGCTGCTGTAACCCTCCCCAGCTGCTGCACCACCTTCCCCTCTCCCCAGCTGCTTCAACACCCTCGCCAGCTGCTGTAACCTCTCCAGCTGCTGTACCACTTTCCCCATCTGCTGCACCACCCTCCCCAGCTGCTGCAACTCCCTCCCGAGC
Organism: Cherax destructor; assembly: GCA_009830355.1. Classification (NCBI taxonomy): domain Eukaryota; kingdom Metazoa; phylum Arthropoda; class Malacostraca; order Decapoda; family Parastacidae; genus Cherax; species Cherax destructor. The sequence continues at coordinate 3,801 of WNWK01048255.1, forward strand.
AGCTGTAACCCTTCCCAGCTGCTGTAATCCTCCCCATCTGCTGCATCACCCTCCTCAGCTGTATAACGATATGTTATTTGGCGTTTTGGAGGCGTGGGAATGCAATGATAAGGCTTCGGAGGCTTCTTACTTTATTTGTAATAAAGTTGCGAGTACAGGCTGCGTGTCTGTGGCCATGGCCCAGGTGGGCCATGCCTTGCGAGGGGGAGATGAGTTAGGCCTGTTGACTGACTGAAGTTTGGGCGCCAAGTGAGAGAGAGGCAGGGGTGAGGCAGACTCACATGGGTATGCCTACCAGGCCTGCCCTCTGGCGGAATACTATGGAAACTAGCATGGCACGAAATATGAACTCAGCTGGCAGACAGCATGGCTGTCTATGCAGACAGTCAGGCTGTCTACAGCTGCTGTAACACTCCTCAGCTGCTGTAACCCTCCCCAGCTGCTGCAACACCCTCCCCAGCAGCTGTAAACCTTCCCAGCTCCTGAAACACCTTCCCCAGCTGTTTTACCACCCTCCCCAGCTGCTGCACCACCCTCCCCAGCTGCTGCAGAACCCTCCCCACCTGCTGCAACACCCTCCCCATCTGCTGCAACACTTTCTCAGTTGCCGCAGCACCCTCCCCAGCTGCTGCAACACCCTCCTCAGCTGCTGCAACACCCTCCCCAGCTGCTGCAACACCCTTCCCAGCTCCTGAAACACCCTCCCCAGCTGCTGCAACACCTTCCCCAGCTGCTGCAACACCTTCCGTAGCTGCTGCACCACTTTCCTCAGCTCCAGCTTCTGCAACACCCTCCCCAGCTGCTGCACCACCCTCCCAGCTGCTGCACCACCCTCCCCACCTGCTGTACCACCCTCCCACCTGCTGTACCACCCTCCCCACCTGCTGTACCACCCTCCCTCGCTGCTGACACACCTTTCCCAGCAGATCCACCGCCATCCCCATCTACTGCACCACCCTCCCAAGCTGCTGCACCACCCTCCCCAGCTGCTGCAACACCCTAACCAGCTGCTGCAACACCCTAACCAGCTGCTGCAACACCCTAACCAGCTGCTGCAACACCTTTCCCATCTGCTGCATCACCCTCCCCAGCTGCTGCAACACCCTCCCCAGCTGTTGCAACACCCTCCCCAGCTGTTGCAACACCCTCCCCAGCTGCTGCAACACCCTCCCCAGCTCCAGCTGTTGCCTGACATTACATTCACCAGCTACCTACTGCTGTCTTGGCTTTACCTGTTTTGCCCTTACCTGTGTTGCCCTTGCTTGTGTTGCCTTTACCTGTGTTGCCCTTACCTGTGTTGTCCTTGCCTGTGTTGTCCTTGCCTGTGTTGCCCTTACCTGTGTTGTCCTTACCTGTGTTGCCCTTTCCTGTGTTCCCTTTTCCTGTGTTCCCCTACCTGTGTTGCTCTTACCTGTCTTGCCCTTACCTGAGTTTCCCTTGCCTGTGTTGTCCTTACCTGTCTTGCCCTTTCCTGTGTTCCCCTTACCTGTTTTGCTCTTACCTGTCTTGCCCTTACCTGTCTTGCCCTTACCTGTCTTGCCCTTACCTGTCTTGCCCTTGCCTGTATTTCCCTTACCTGTGTTGCCCTTACCTGTGTTGTCCTTGTCTGTACTGCCCTTGTCTGTACTGCCCTTGTCTGTACTGATCTTGTCTGTACTCCCCTTGCCTGTACTGCTCTTATATGTACTGCCCTTACCTGTACTGTCCTTGGATGTACTTCCCTCGCCTTGTCACCGACGCTGCGCTCCTGGGTTAAGCCCTGACACTTTCTACAACCCTTCTTATTGTTCGTCTGTCTCCACTCACCTGTTATCTTCTTACCTGGGAGTATGTCTGTCTGTCTGTCAGTCATATTAACTCTGTAGTTATTATGCAACGGTCCTTCAGAAAGCCTAAGTTAAACCAGGTGCTCATGCTGCAGCTAGAGCGCCGGGGAGGTGCTCATGCTGCGGCTCGAGCGCCGGGGAGGTGCTCTAACCATAGCAGTTATACTGGGCTTCTGTGGTGTGTGTGTATGTATGAGTATTGATTACTATTTTGTCCTATGCACATGTCGATTGAAAACTGGGCCTGTTGTATGTGCGTGTGTGTATGTATATATGTGTAATTTGTTCATGATTGTAACTATATATGATGTGATTATGATTCATTACCTTTGTAACTTGTCATGATTGTGACCAGCTCTAGTTCATTACCTTTGTAACTTGTCATGATTGTGACCAGCTCTACCTGGAGATCATTACCTTTGTAACTTGTCATGATTGTGACCAGCTCTAGTTCATTACCTTTGTAACTTGTCATGATTGTAACCAGCTCTACCTGGAGATCATTACCTTTGTAACTTGTCATGATTGTGACCAGCTCTAGTTCATTACCTTTGTAACTTGTCATGATTGTGACCAGCTCTAGTTCATTACCTTTGTAACTTGTCATGATTGTAACCAGCTCTACCTGGAGATCATTACCTTTGTAACTTGTCATGATTGTGACCAGATCTAGTTCATTACCTTTGTAACTTGTCATGATTGTGACCAGATCTAGTTCATTACCTTTGTAACTTGTCATGATTGTAACCAGCTCTACCTGGAGCTCATTACCTTTGTAACTTGTCATAATTGTGACCAGATCTAGTTCATTACCGCTGTAACTTGTTCAGCTATCAAAACTTTGGAGTCCAGTCTCTGGACCAATTATGTACCTCTGTAATCTTTTGACTACCGCCCACAGGATGGGTATGGGGTGCATAATAAAGATATTAAACTTACTGTAATGCAAAGGTCACCTCACCACAAATGTACAGATCATGACAGCTAAGCAGAAGCATTAATATAATTCAGGAGGAAAATAAAATTAATATATTATGCCTCATGCATATCAATAACTTGCTCAGTGAATATTTATTAGAAGTTTAAAAAGTGTTTGGGTAAGAAAATCACCAACCTTTCACCTCAAAATAAAAACTCGGAGAGCACAACCACCTTCTATGGCAAGTGAACATGCCAATTGTTCCTAGACTTTGGCCCTCATAATATAATAATAATAATTATTCAGCGTCCAGCTCTGGTGGTGAGCGGACGTGCTGGCTCTACCCTAGCGGCGGCATAGTGAGACTTGTTTTCAAACAAGATGACTGCCACCTATCGACGACGAGTCAATACTGTATGTATTGAACTACTGCAGGGAACGAATCTACCGGCGAATGCTGATGTACTATTGAGAGCCATTCTCTGTGACACCTACGGCGTATCTTACGAGGATCTTTATGGAGTGTCCATGAATGGGATACGACGAGTCTTCGTGAAATTTGCAAGCACTGAGGTGTATCGACGTGTGGTGGATGTCTACCAGGACAAGAAGATGGTGGTCAACATGGGAGTCGAGGTTTGTCTACGGGACGTTTCGACAGTATACAAGTGGGTAAAACTTCATAATATACCATTTGAGGTGTGCCCTGAAGATATATGAGACGTAATGAAAGCATATGGAGTCATTCATGCTATAAATAAAGGAAGATGGGCGCAGGGGCCATACGCTGGTTTGTTGGAAGGGTCATACTCAGTAAAAATGAGTTTGAGGAAACCTATACCGTCTTATGTGCTAATGGAATGTTTTCGCACACAGATTTATGTTCATTACCAGGGGCAAGTGAAAACTTGCAGGTTGTGTGGACAACCTGGACATTATGCAGCCGATTGTGTGAGACGTAAGGAAGTGGTGAGGAACAATGATGAGACAGCGAAGAGACCGGAAGATATTGAGCATGGGACGGAAGGAGCTGTTGAGGAACCTACAGGTATGCAGGATGTTGGCTTGGAAGTCTCCCAATGGAGTGAGGAGGTGGACAAAGCGGAAGAGAGGGTTGACAGTGAGTTGACGGGTGGTGAAGACGTGGCTAAGGACATGGAACATGAGAGTGGGTAAGTGAGGGTATTGATGAAGCAATACTGAGAGACTTGGGTGAGATTATTGGTGGTGAGGATTTAGATTTGGTGCAGAGTAACATTGGCGACAGGCTGATAGACAGGGAGCACCTGCCTATTGCCAAGACAGCGAGTGGGGAAGAAGAGGCCACGGAGGTGAGGGTTGAAGTGGAGATACATCAACAGTGTGAGGAAGAGGGGGTAGAGATGGATAAGAGTCAATCTAGGAAGAGATCAGGGAAGAGGCAGAAAATGACATCATTACACCGGGACAGCGCCCGGGGAAAAAGGCTTGGACAGAAGTGGTGAAGGGTAAAGGGGCAGGGGTGAGGGAAAGGAGTAGTACTGGAGTGTCAGCAACAGCAGTTGGAAAGAAAGAGGGTGATTTACAGTCTGTAAGGAATGGTAAAGGTGAAGGTACACTGCCGCAATGGAAGGGAAAACCTATGTCTCTACTTTCAAGTGTATTAGCATGAATATGAATGGCCTTCGTCAGGAGGTTAAAAGGAAATGGGTCGAGGTTACGCTAAGTAGGCTTCATGTAGACGTTGTGTTTTTTCAGGAACACAATTTTAGGAGTGGGGAGGAGTTGGCTTTAAAGGGTTATAGGTTATTTGTGGGTAGGATGGATTTATTAAAAGGGGTGTGGGTGTGAGGGAGGGATGTCCCATTGCTTTAGGCTCATGGGAGGTGGGGGGCAGGGAAGGGTTGTTAGGGTGGATAGTAGGTGGGGTGTAGTGCAAGTTTGTTTCCTAGGGGTTTATATGCCAGCGGTGCACAGTTTAAAAGTAAAGGACGATTTTGTGAGGTCCGAATTGATATACGCCTTCCAGGGATTACCTCAAGTAACCGTAATTGGGGTGACTGGAATAGTATCATACGAGTAAAGGATGTGGAGGCGAGGGGTTCAACGCAAGTATTAAAAATATTGAGGGAGGTATTTAATGCAGTGGGTGTGGTGGACGTGGTAGGTGGGAATGAATTAGTGGAATATACTTACAGTAGGGGTGCACATGCAGCGAGTTTGGATAGAATATATGTTACGAAAGCAGTGGTGGTGGAGAAGGTGGAGTGTGTTGATGTGGGGTTCTCTGATCATAAAGGTGTGTTAGCACAACTGGGATGGGAGGGTGCGGTGAGGGTATATGGGAGTTATTGGAAGTTAAATGTTAGTTTGCTGAGTAGGTTAGGAGGGGAGATAAATTTTGAAGGTTGGTGGAGTGGGGTGTGGGGAGGGGGCAGGGTATTATGGGGGTTGTGAGGTGGTGGAATGATAGGGAAACCAGCGATTAAGGATTTTTACGGGACTGGGCAGGGAAGATGCACGATTTAGGTTTGGGTTTCAAAGGTATTTGGAGGGTTTGTTGCAGGGTCTAGGGGGAGTAGGGGGAGTAGGGGGAGGCTGGTAGGGGTGAGGAAAGGGAAGGGGTGAGGGCAGCATTGCAGGAGTTACAGAATGAGAGGTTTCAGGCGCTGAGGTTGAGAAGTGGTATGGAAGAGGTATTGTGGGGAGATAAAGTGTCGGCGGTTGTGCTGTGAAGGTTTAGGAAACGAAGGGAGGTAATGACGATTAGTGCGATTGAGGTAGATGAGGGTATGGGGGGTATGATGTTGGGAATGTGTTACAAACAATGGAAGCAATGGGAGGGTATGGGGAAGTGTGGTTTGGGAAAAAATATAAGGAACCGGAGGAATTGAAAGAGGGGGAAGGGGGAATTTTGGGACATATTATTGAGAGAGTGACAGAGGAGGAAAGGGAAGAGTTAGAAAGAATTATAACGGAGGAGGAAGTGTGGGAGGCAGTTAAAGGCCTCAGGATGGGGAAAATGCCTGGGATAGATGGGTTACCTGGGGAGTTATATGTTCAGTTTTGGGATGTGTTGAGAGATGTGTTGGTGAAAGTGTTTAATGAGATGAAGGAGGGAGGGGTAATGGAGGAAATGGTAAGGACAGGGGTGGGGGTATTGGTGCCAAAGAGGGAGGGTGCGAGAAGTTTTCATGATTATAGAGTAATAATGTTGATGAGTACAGATTATAAGATTTATGCAAAGATTTTGGCAAACAGGTTGAGGAGGAGAATTGGGATTTGGTTACACGGGGGACAATATGGTATACCGGGTAGGAGTATGAGACATGGGCACAGAAGAATTAAGGGTTTTATTGAGGAATGTACGGAGGGAGGGGTGTTAGGTCTGGATTGGGCTACGGCATATGATAGGGTTACTAGGAAGGTATTATTTGATGTCATGAAGCGCATGGGTTTTGGGGGTGAGGTGGTGGGTTGGGTAAAGCAATTGTATGAGAATGCGGTAATGAGGATGCAGATAAATGGACGGTTAGGGTGGGAAATTAGGATGGAAAAGGGTATACGTCAGGGTTGTCCGTTGTCTCAACTATTATTTGCTATTTTACAGGACCCGTTTTATAGGTTGAGAGGGGAAGGAGCACAGGGGGAGGGGACGCGTGTAGAGGCAGAGGTCATAGGTTATGTTGATGACACAAATCTGTTAGTTACATCTGTAGAAAGTCTGAGGTGGGTAGGTGAGATAGTGGTGAGGTTTAGTATGTTAACAGGTATGGAAGTGAATAAACGTAAGTCTTTGTTGCTAGAGGTTTGGAACGTTGGGGAAGAGAGAGGGTTGGTCATGTGTTTGTGTTTTGAAGGTTTGTGGTATAATTTTTAGTAATGATTTGGGGAGGGCCAGGGAGGAGAATTCGAAGGGGGTAGTGGATAGAGCTTTAGGTAGGATGAGGGGTTGGGGTTCCAAGGAAGTTACTTTATTGCAAAGGGTGGTAGTGATTAATGCTCTGATTTATAGTAAACTTTGGTTCAGAGTGGGAGTGTTTCCTCTAGTTGAGGAAGACGTGCGTAGACTGGAAAAAGGTGTTTTGAGGTTTATATGGGGGAGGGGTGGGCATTGGTTAAGTAGGGAGGTGGTAGAAACGAGAGTGAAGTGGGGAGGTTTGGGTTTGGTTCCTTTGAGAAGGCGCTTGAGAAGTGTTTTTCTGAAGCAAGAGTTTTTGCTGATGGGAGGTAAGGGGGTAGGAAAATAGGGGGGTAATGAAGGAAGTGAGGAAATGGTGGAGGGGTAAAGAGCTAGTTGAATGTGAGAAAGTCATTAGGTTTCTGTTAGTGGTACGTGAACCTGCTAAGGTTAAGTTATGTAGGTTGGATAGGATTAGTAGTTATGAGGTGGTGTTGCAAGGGGAGGCATTGTTTCCCTTATATGGGTGGAAAAGTATTTGGGGTTGGTTGAACAAAGTCAAGGTGGCTCCAAGAGTTAGGGAATTGGGTTATAGGTTTTTACACGGCATTTTGGCTACGAGGGGGCAACTGTTTATTATGGGGTTTGCAAGAGATGGGGTTTGTCCTAAGTGTGGGGAATATGAGACGGCTTTTCACGCGGTGTATTTTTGTAGAAGCCTGGATTTGGTAACAATATGGTTGCACAGGGTTTTGGGATGGATAGGGCGGGGGAAAGTCTTGGTGTTACGTGCTCTAAGTTTAGAGCTGAGGGAATTTCCGGAAGGCGTACGTAGGGCTATAACGTACATTATGTTAGACTATTTGTATAATATATGGTGCATGAGAGAGGTGGAAGGGGTAGTGCTGGTCAAGGTTCTAGCTGCGGTATTTGTTAAAACGAAATATAGGAATGAAGTAATTTATGGTAGAAGTTGGAGACAGAGTTTTCCGGAGGTTTACACAGATATGACAGTGGGTGGGTTACGTAGGTTGGGGGGATGGGTAGGGGAGTGATAGTTATCGAAGAAAGTTAGGGAGGGACGTCTTAGTGGGGTAAAGGTTGTGTTAATGTAGGTGGGTGAAATGGGGGGTAGTGTTAGTGGTTGGGTTTTGTGTGTGGGTTTTAAGGGGTATGGGGCATAGGTTACCTGAGGTTGTGGCAGTGTTTCCTTTGGTTTGATGGTGGTAAATGATGTTTACAAGCCTTTGTCTAAGTTATGTTATTTTTGTAATCTTTGGTTTGTTGGTACGATTATAATTTATGCATATAGGTCAAGTTAGGATTGAGGTTTTCATCGTCATGGTTGTGTGACGGTGTAAGTTGTATGGTTTAGTGTAACATGGTTTTTAGTCATGTCGATAATGCTTTGGTAGGGATAATGTAATGGTATAATAGAAACGTTTTGGTTTCCTTTTGTATGTTTATATGCAAGACCATTATATGTTGCATGGTGGTTCATGTGTATGTAAATTGACAAATTAGGTTTGTTTATGCAAAGATCTCCCCTGTTTTAGGAGTTTATGGTGTGAGAATGGTGTTATAGCACCATCGTAGCGTAGTTTTTTTTTATGTGTATAATGACTTGTGTTGGTAACACAACAATATGTAGTTAAATTTTGATATATTGGAATTATTCCTTAAATACCTGTTATAAAATGTTGCTGTTCATACATAACATGTAAGGTGGATCACTTATGTATGTTTTGTAAGGGGGGTTAGTGTCCAAGGAGTTATGATGGCCTGAATAGTGGTTCAGGTGGTCAGTAAAGTGGGGTTGAACTTTAATGTTAGGTTAGGACATACTATGTTTGGGAAGTTCTCAGTTATATGTGTATAATGGTGTTGTTGGAGTTTGTAAGTTACTTTTGTTTAACCTTAGGTGAAGTATGTGGTGATGATGGTCTCTGATAAAAATGATTTAGGTTATGGTCTAAATATATTTAAGCGTGTGCGCTTATATTTTGAGGAGAATGTATTGTTAGTTTTTTTTTTATTGGTCACATGTGAATGTGAAATACTGTGATGTTCATTGTTCGTGCTGTAATGTTTGTATTTAAATAAAATATTTACAAATAATTTCTTACATACCTGTTAAAAAATGGTGTTAGTTATATAAATAACATGTAAGGTGAATCACATTTGTATGTTTCATAAAGGGGGTTAATTTGCCTGCGTAATGCTTCAGGTGGACAATAAAGTAAAGTGGGGGTTGAATTTTTATAGTTTAGGACAGCCTTTGTATGGCAGTTTAATGTCATATATGTGCATAATAGTGTTTGTTGGATTTTGTAATATACAATTTTGGTGATGTAAGTAAATCTTGATGGTTTTGTGTGAACCATGAAAAGGTTATTGTCAAAATATGTTAAAGCATTTGTGCTTATATTTGTGTGGAGTCACTTATGTAATTTGTTTAGTCACATGTGTATGTGATGATTTGTGAAGTATATTGTTAAGACTGTAATGTTTGGTTTTATAATAAAATAAAATAAAAAATATATATATAATAATAATATTTTTATTTCTACCAGTACATGTACAAGGTATACAGATTTCATTCGCCACCCAGCTCTGTGAGAGAAGGGTGTGCTACTCTGGTCTCTGGCCCCTGGTGGAGACTGTGAGCAACTTTATTTTCACTGTCATGGCGGCGGTGGGCAGACGCCGCATCAACACCGTCTGCATAGACATGGTTACAGGAGTAATTCAACCTGCTGTGGCGGCTACAGTAATACCTACTATTCTTTGAGATATATACAACATTGATATGGAGGAACTGTATGGAGTGGCACTAAATGGCATGAACAGGATCTTCGTGAAATTGTTAATGGCTGCAGCATATGAGACATTGGTAGAGCGACATCAGGACAACGTCTACACGGTCAATGCGACGTTGCAGGTGCTATTAAAGGATGTGTCGTGCACCTACACATGGGTAAAGGTAAAGAATGTGCCTTTTGAGGCAGATCAAATGGATGTGGGATGTGTCTTCAGCGAGTATGGGACAGTACATCTGGCAACGGCAGGAAAGTGGAGTGTGGGACCCCTGGAGGGTCTTCCTGAGGGATCTTTCACCTTAAAGATGTCGTTACGGAGGCCCATTCCATTTTACATCATTATGGCTGAGTTTCGTATGCAAGTGTATGTGACTTAT
>WNWK01048256.1:0-13620 GCA_009830355.1 Cherax destructor
ATATATATATATATATATATATATATATATATATATATATATATATATATATATATATATATATATCGTGCTGAAGGGGAAAAATTTTAAAGCTCAGGATTAAATAGCAACCCCCCTTTTTTTCCCCGAATAGAGCAAAGCGAAAATTTTTTTTGCTTTTAATTTTTTTGCAAAAATAACCAGAACCTAAAAAAAAAAAATACATTTCATTGTGCTAGTTTATTAAATTACTGTAAACTTACCTAAAATATATTTAGATGGTTTAGGCTAAATTAAATTATTTTATAATAAGGTTAGGAAATTTTTTCCAAAAAGGTTTTTTTTTATTCCAAAATTATTTTTTTTAAATTAACATAAATGAAACAAATTATTATTATAATCAAAAAGCGCTAAACCAAATATATCTTTAAACATATAAAGGGTTTAAAAAGGGCATAATTTTAAATGATTTTTTTTCCTAATTGACCAATCTAAGATAGCCCCCCAATATACAGAATTTTCCTCGGTTACGATATTTTCGTTCGAAATGCTGTTCAAGCCCCATTAAAAAAGGGGAATTTACCCCCAAAAAGGGAATAATAAAAAAATAGACTAGTCCTTTTACACCCCCAAAAATACCCCTACAAAAGCTTTAAAAAAAAAAAACTTAAAAAAAGGGCGTTTTGGGGCCCTTTTCGTAACTGGGGGTCCCCCTGTCTAATTTTAAACCCCCCATACCCCATGCTGTCATTATTATAATCAAAACTAAGTCTAAAAACCCCGGGGTCATTACAACACACAAGCTGTTAGTGGTATAACAGCAAATTTTGTTTTTTTTGATAATTGCAAACAGCTTAATTTTTACGTGCCCCTTATGAATGCAATTATCGCCCCTGATATCAACCTCTTATTAAATTTTGCACAAAAAACCCCCTAACAGTAATTGCCATTACTAACTGCTAGTCAGGCTAAAACTCTTCTCAGTCTTGGCAACCCCAAAAAAAACAATCCGGGATAGCAACCTCACATCCCCCGGGGGCCACCTCGGAAAAAAGGGGGGCGGCCGGATCCCCCCAAAAAAAACATCCCCCCGGCCCCCCCCCGGAATCGAAGGTGGCCTCCAGGGAATACACCCGCCCCCGAAAATCCCAAAAGGCCCCCCCCCGGGGAGGGGAGGGATCGGGACCCCCCCGGGCGACCAAATTCCCCACGGCAAACTACACCACCGCCAAAAACCCCCCAACGGAATGGGTTGGGCCCCCGGTCCCTTCCCCCCCCTGGGAAATTTTAAGAATGCCTGTGGAAAGCTCCCAGGGTAAAAAATGGGAAGAAAATAAGGGGGGGAGGAGGGGAAAAAGGAAAAAAGGGAGGGGGGGGAAAGGGGGGGGATTGGGGGTAGTGGGTTCGGTCTGAGGAAGAAACCCCCAAGGGCCCAAATTTCCCCCCACCCCGTTTTTCCCCTTTTTTCCCGGAAAGGGGCCCCCCCCTTAAAAAAGGGGTTTTACACATTGAACCCCAAAAAAAAAAAATTTTAAAATCTTATCTGGCTAAAAGGGGATTGGATATACCAGCATTTATTTTAAAAATTGACTCTTTCAAGGGGGGTTTCTTGATGCTGGTGGGGGCTTCTAGATCAAGAAATTGAATCTGACATCCATTTGGAAAAAAAACCAATTATTTCTCCAGCAAGTCCCCCCGCCAGGGTGTCTTTTTAGAGGTTACAGGACTTTTTTTTTAGGGAACCAAAAACCCCACCCCTTCTGGAGTCAAACCAGCTTTCCTCCCTTTCCCCGGCATGCTAGTGACTGTCTTTGTCTTTTTTTTAGCTTTTAAATCACATTTTATATTATGTCAAAAAAAAAAAAATTAATTTCCCAGGCATTTTATGGCTCTTAGGTATTCAGTGCTTCTCCAGAATAAAAAAGTGTTTCCAGCAGGTTCCCCCCGGGGCGTCCTCTTTGCCCCCGGGTCTTTGGGGGTCTTCTGTGGTGGGTTCCACTCTCCCCCCAAAATGTACACCTACGAAGGTGCGGCACGCAACTTTGCGCGGACATGGGGCTTTTTTCAGTCCCCAGGCCATCCCCCCCTGCCATAAAAGGGCCCCATAACAGGTGAGGACTGTGATCCCCACAGCCATCAGCGAAAAAAATTTGGTTTTCCTAAGCTACAGAACATTAGGGGCCCCCCTTAAAATTCTCTTCCCGGGGAATGGGGCATCCCCTTATGTAGTGAAGAGCTCATGATACAAAGAGATGGGTGCTGTCCTCCCCCTTTTTTCAGATCGAACCTGGTTCCTCCAACATTTTTTTAAAAAAAAATTTGGGATAAAAAAATTTTTCCTTGATGTGACATTACAAAAAATTTTTAAAAACCCTTGGGGGTTAGGCATTTTTTTTTAAAAGCTAAAAAAAAAATGATCTGGTTAATTTTTTCTAAAACCACTACATATAATTATTATAATCATAACTAAGCACTAAACCCACAAGTGCTGTCACTAATTTTTAAAAGATTTTAAATTAAAAAAATTAAACTGATATTCTAGTAAAAAATGGGGAAAATTTTTTTCTTACATTATTACAGTGGGCCCGGTTTTCATTCACCTCCAAACTGAAAATTTGTAAATGTATTTTGTAAAAACTTTTGTAAGTGTATTTTTTTGGGGGTTTGGCGACCCCTCTAATTTACATTTGTCCTTATGGGAACAAATTCATTCGGTAATGGCACTCAAACAGCATTCTGGAAAAAAATTCACTTTAAAACCGAGGGGCCACTGTATAATCAAAAAATGCTAAACCTACCAGGGTCATTAGTTCTTACAGCAATAGTTATACATTTCTCAAGCTGGATCTCTCTCCTCACTTCTCCCGGTTGTTTACTGTCAGAAGTAGTATCAACATGAGACTGGGCCAAAAAAAGTGGAGAATCGAGCCTCCGACTTACACTGGATAACAACACAATCTTAACGTTTCACAAAATATGAAATCCAGCTATTTACTTATTGTTTTTCAGGTTACATCAACATTGGCTACGGAGACAAGGCTGGGTATTATTTCTCCTCCATTCGTCATCTTTGGCTCTATGAATTTCCTCTCGACATACACAGGAGGAATGCACCAAACATAACACAAAAACAAGAAAGGGTTTCCCCTCTATTTCTTTCATTTATAGAATGTTATGGTATAAACCCTGGTAATAATACCAACAAACTGGTTTAAAAAGACACATAAGCAAACACTAGAACATATTTTTAGAAAACATTTGGTCCGGGGCCCCCTGCCCCAAGATCCCAGAACTGAAACGTTTTCAAACATCCCCAAAGATTCTCTTCGTGTCTAAAAAAATGTAAAAAAAACTTTATAAAGAGCTACACAGAATAAAAACATATTTAAAAAAGCAAAAAAAGGGGGTAAATTTTTCCCCAAATATAAACTTTTACCTGTCTTTAATGCTATTGGTGGCAAATGTCCTCCCCCTATTCATACATTCATAGCAGGAGTGCTAAACCTTTACGGGTCATTTAGTGCCTGGGTAAGGGGGTTTGTTCCAAGGAAGGGGGGGTAGGTCTGGTTCCTTACAAAAAGAACCCCCTCCCACCTTTGCTGTAAAAAATTTTCTTTTCCCCAACCCCAAGGGGCCGACCTTATCCCCCGGGGAATTGGAAAAAAAGAAAAACAAAAGTTTCTTTTTTTAAATTTAGAATTTTTAAAAACAGGAGGGGGTTATCCCCCTTGCTCCCAACAAAATTTTAAATTTTTTTAAAAAAAACAGTAATTTTCTGTTCCCCCCTTGGTGAAAACCTTGATGCGGTGGGGACTCCACCCGGGGAATGCTTCAAAATTCCCAATTTTTTAATTTGCCTTTAACGATTTTTGCTTTCCGCTGATTAAAAAAATGAATAATTCGCATTACTGATAAAAAAATTACAAAATAAAATACAAACTTTAGGTGAAAATAATGAAAAATTTTGCACTGCAGCACACTTCAAAATTTAAAAATACAAATAATGTTAAAACAGTTGTTTGTTCCCTTTCATTGAAATATAGGTGTTATTAGTTGCACACTTCAATCCCTGTTTTTATTGCATCAGGGCACCTTTGCAGCCCCGGTGATAACCACCGGGGAAGGAGACTTCCCCAGAGAGTCGAAGGAGGGCCCCCCTGGCTCACCAAAACCCTTGAACCATTCAAGATCACACACCCCTGGCACTTCTCCAGCGGGGGAACCCTTTTGCCTACGACCCCCCCAGAGCGGGGGAATTTTAACCCGGGGTTTACGTGTATTTCCGAGGGGGGCATAGCTGACATGGATATTCCTGACCACCCCTTTTGGAGGGCCAAAAGAACCCCTGGAGATTGCATCCCCCCCCTGCGACAAAGAAAAATTATCTCATGTTAAGTGAATATAAAAAAATAATCTAGTAAAAAAAAAATGAAACCCCCTACTTAAGGGAAAAAACGGGGGGGGAAAAACGTCTAACCCTAAAAAAAAAAAAAATTCTTCAATTAACTGTAAGGACCCCCCAAAAAAAGGAAAATTCTGGAAAAAAAGGTGCTGCAGCCTCATCCCAGTGGGGGAGGCTTCCGGCATGAACAACCAGGGCAAAATTAGATCAGGCAACAACCGCAGTATTACAGTGATAGGGGAAACCTCGGGATGAGAGTGTACTCTTAATATTACCTCACAGTAAGCAGGTAGCCTCCTTGGCACATGACTTGTGATTCCTCTCAATTGGCATTTATTAGTGAAAAACTTTTTGCTTACTACATAGTATGGGGGAAAAAAAAAAGTGTTGAAAAATGTAATGCAATATATAAAAATCATTTCTGTGCATAAAAAAAACTATTGTTTCCCCAAAATAATAAAGAAAAATTTTTTTAACTGATGTGACATTCTGTACAATGTCACAAAGGGGAAAAAAAAATTTAAATTTCAACTATAATGATGACACTAAAAAAACCCCATAATAAATACTTTTAAAAAAAATGTGTTATTTACTTTAAAAAAATTTTCATTAAAATAAATTTTCATTGAGAATAGTATTTGTAAAGAAATTGTTTCTTCCCAAAAAATCATTCTCTTTTTAAAACTTAACCCCTTTTATCCACAAGTCTATTCTTTCCAAAACAAATTTCTTTTAAAAATTTTTGTTTCAAACACCTCACCCCTTTTTTAAAAAAAAAATGAAAAAACATAATTTTACAAAGACTATAAAAAGGTTTTATCAGCAATAGGTATACTTATAGTCTTTTTGTTAAAAGATTGACCCATGAATAGGCCAAGTACAAAATGAAAAAAAAAATCATTTATATCCCGTATCTGGGGCAGGTGGTCAAGGGAAAATATACCGATTAGTTGCATTGAAAAGGGGCCCCCATTGGCCCATGTTGGGGACTTTTATTTCAAGATGTGCTATTTTGAGTTCCAAAAAAGAACACACCAAATTTTTTTTTTCATGGTGCTATTTAGTTTGTAGACTCAAAGCACCTATTTTTTAATTTTGTAGTTTTTTTTAAAAAACGCCAACTTTTTCTCACCCCAAAGACTTGGGGGTCAAGTGCTCCATTCTAGAGGCATCAAAAATGAATTTGTGTTATAGGCTTATGGTAAGATAAACAGATTCACCAATGAAACTCAATAAAAGCGGGGGTTTTCATCCTGTGTAGGTTGTGGAGTTCTTAATGTCTGGAGGTTTTTTGATGGTACAGTAGATCGTCATTTAGCAAGGTAGTTACATTCCTGAAAACATTGTGCTAGAAATTTTTTTGTGTTAGAAATTTAAAAAAGAACTTATGGGAAAAAGGGGGGTTCTTCCCCTGGGACCCCCCAAAAAGCCAAACAAGTTTTTAAGACCAACAGATCTTACAAAAATAAAAGTGAATATATAATTTTTAGTTCATTATCGTGACGTTTTGTTGTTTTTACTGTTAAGACTAAAAATTTTTAAAAGAAATAATAGTTTTTCCCCTTAAAATTTGGGTGCTGGTGTTTGTGGATGATTGTGAAGAGAGTGGAGGTTTGCTGTGGCCCTACTGGGCTGAGGTGGATAGGGGTTTTTGGAACTAAAGGGGGGGTGGTTGTACTGAGTGCCCCAACTTTAAGCCCCTTCAGAAAATTAGTCAAGTCATTCAGTAAGTCAGTCAAAAAATCAGCCCCAATCATTCAGTAAAAAAATCAAGTAAGTCAGTCGGGGCATTCAGTAAATCAGTAAAAATCATTCAGTAAGTCAGTAAGCCAGTCAAGTCGGGGAAAATAAGTCAGTCAAGTCATTCAGTAAGCCCCGTCAAGACATTCAGTAAGCCCCGTAAAATTATTCAGTAAGTCAGTCAAGTCATTCAGTAAGTCAAGTAAGTCAGTCAGTCAGTCAAGTGGGGAGTCCAGTCAAGTCATTCAGTAAGTCAGTCAAGTAAGTCAGTCAAGTAAGTCAGTCAAGTCATTCAGTAAGTCAGTAAAATAAGTCAGTCAAGTCTTTGGGGGAAATCAGTCAAGTCATTCAATAAGTCAGAAAACCAGTCAAGTCATTCAGTAACCCCGTCAAGACATTCAGTAAGTCAGTCAAGTTTTCAGTAAGTAAATTTCAAGAAAATCAGTCCCAGGAAGTAAATGGATAAAGTCAGCCCCGTTAAGTCAGTCAGTCAGTCACACAAACTTATGTTTACATCTTTTATGTGTCAAAGTAACAATTATACGGACGGGTTATGTCTTGTCTAATATCTTTGTTTTCTTGTTAATTCTAAGACTTAAATGCTTATACCTTTCTTGCCACTCTGAGCAATACTGGGTGTCATGATTTTTTTTGGAAATACAAGATATATAATTTTAAAGATCAAAACACAATTCACTCTCTCTTATTCTTCCCTTACAGCTGGCTTGTAGCAGAGGACTCTTTTTGGCGTTGAAATCGAATGGTTGGATGGTGGGGTCAGGGGCGGTGGTGTCCCCCGCTGAACAACAACAAGGTGGTCTCTTGAGGGAATAGGAATTTGTTTTTCCTTCCCGCAAACTGTAAAGTAAGTTTATTCAGGTAAACACAGATGCAGTTACAAAGATTATCATACATGCAGCATATGTGTAGAGAACCTAGGATAACCCAAATAAGTCAGTGACTTATTTTGATTCTGTCTGACTTATTTGGGTTATCCTAGGTTCTCTACACATATGCTGCCATTATGATAATCAATGTAACTGTACTCACTAATTGTGGTTGCAGGGGTCGAGATTCAGCACCTGGCCCGTGTATCTGAATAAACTTACAGTTTGTGGGAAGGAAAAACAAATTCCCTTTCTCAAAGCATGAGGATTCTTAGGCAGTAAATAACCATGGGCTTACACTTGAAATCACCTGATGCATTACCGCAAAGGAGCAAGGTGAAGCGATCCTTTGCTGTCTTGAAGCCTGGTGCACTTTTCTCTTGCTGACTGATATAAGTTCGTGACGGCATTTTCTTCCAGAAACACTTCTCTCGTCAGCAATAAACACTGATGTGGCTCATAGCCACCCTCAGTAGGACCCCCACTGACTCAATGGTTTAACCCACGCGGAGCTACCGTGCGCTCAAAAAATTTTCCCTCCCGCGAACTGTGTAATATAATTTTTATGTCGTGTTAGATAATAATGTGCCACAATTATTCAATCGTGCAATACCCATACGTGTAACATAATCTCGTGCTAAATGATGGTCTACTGTAAAAGTCATCTAAGACATCACAAGAACCTTCATACCATACACAGGAGTCTACATCCCCTATAGAGTTTACATTAGTGAAACTCCTAGGAGTCTTCTAATATGCCTATAGAATGAACAACACAATGCAACACCCACACCCATATTATGGCATGGGACAGACCCAAACTACTGCTTCAAGGAAAAAAAACAAGCACAAACAAAGGTGTTTGAGATATCTACAAACAAACCATAAAACAAATTTTGGTATGTTCACTTTGTGACTCCCATAGCTGACCTCCATGGTGAGACACAGGTAACCTAGCATGGGCCAGTAGGCCTCTTGCATTAAACGACTCAGCATAGTTACACCTGACTACCCACCCTAGATGCCCCTATACAAGCTATTTTCTCACTAGTCTATGTACTTGATAAAGCCCATTTGTGGGTGAAATGCTGCACCAATAAAGACTTCACAACATTAAGTATTTATCACTTGCTCTCAAACTCTTGTAACTTCTTAGCCCTGCCTTAAAAGGCTAGATACCTAGCTAGCAAGTTTAAAAAGACTACAGTAAGCTAGCAAGAGAATTCTGTTCAGCCACCAGATGCTCCATTAACCCTTTCAGGGTCCAAGCCGTAGATCTACGCATTGTCCACAGGGTCCAAGAATTTTCAGTTGTGGGTGTAGGGGAAGTTCGTGAGGCAGTGGGTAGAATGAAAGGGGGCAAGGCAGCTGGGATTGATGGGATAAAGATAGAAATGTTAAAAGCAGGTGGGGATATAATTTTGGAGTGGTTGGTGCTATTATTTAATAAATGTATGGAAGAGGGTAAGGTACCTAGGGATTGGCAGAGAGCGTGTATTGTTCCTTTGTATAAAGGCAAAGGGGACAAAAGAGAGTGCAAAAATATAGGGGAATAAGTCTGTTGAGTGTACCTGGTAAAGTGTATGGTAGAGTTATTATTGAAAGAATTAAGAGTAAAACAGAAAGCAGGATAGCAGATGAACAAGGGGCTTTAGGAAAGGTAGGGGGTGTGTAGACCAAGTGTTTACAGTGAAACATATAGGTGAACAGTATTTGGATAAGGGTAAAGATGTTTTTGTGGCATTTATGGATTTGGAAAAGGCGTATGATAGGGTAGATAGGGGGCAATGTGGCAGATGTTGCAGGTGTATGGAATAGGAGGAAGGTTACTGAAAGCAGTGAAGAGTTTTTATGAGGATAGTGAGGCTCAGGTTAGAGTGTGTAGGAGGGAAGGGGACTATTTCCCAGTAAAAAGTGGGCCTTAGGCAGGATGTGTGATGTCACCGTGGTTGTTCAATATATTTATAGATGGGGTTGTAAGAGAGGTGAATGCAAGGGTCTTGGCAAGAGGTGTTGGGCTAAAAGATAAGAAGCAAATACAAAGTGGGAGTTGTCACAGTTGCTTTTTTGCTGATGACACTGTCTTTTGGGAGATTCTGAAGAGAAGCTGCAGAGGTTGGTGGATGAATTTGGTAGGGTGTGTAAAAGAAGAAAATTGAAAGTGAATATAGGAAAAGAGTAAGGTGATGAGGATAACAAAAAGAATAGGTGAAAGATTGGATATCAGATTGGAGGAGAGAGTATGGAGGAGGTGAATGTATTCAGATATTTGGGAGTGGACATGTCGTGGATGGGTCTATGAAGGATGAGGTGAATCATAAATTGATGAGGGAAAAGGGTGAGTGGAGCACTTCGGGTCTGTGGAGACAAAGAACCTTGTCCATGGAAGTAAAAGGGGAATGTATGAGAGTAGTTATACCAACGCTCTTATATGGGTGTGAAGCATGGGTGATGAATGTTGCAACGAGGAGAAGGCTGGAGGCAGTGGAGATGTCATGTCTGAGGTCAATGTGTGGTGTGAATATAATGCAGAAGATCGGAGTTTGGAAATTAGGAGGAGGTGCGGGATTACCAAAACGATTGTCAGAGAGCTGAGGAGGGGTTGTTGAGATGGTTTGGACATGTAGAGAGAATGGAACGAGACAGAGTGACTTCGAGAGTGTATAAATCTGTAGTGGAGGAAGGCGGGGTAGGGTCGGCCTAGGAAAGGTTGGGGGGAGGGGTAAAGGAAGTTTTGTGTGCGAGGGGCTTGGACTTCCAGCAAGCATGTGTGACGTATTTGATAGGAGTGAATGGAGGCATATGGTTTTAATACTTGACGTGCTGTTGGAGTGTGAGCAAAGTAACATTTATGAAGGGGTTCAGGAAACCGGCAGGCCGGACTTGAGTTCTGGAGATGGGAAGTACAGTGCCGGCACTCTGAAGGAGGGGTGTTAATGTTGCAGTTTTATAACTGTAGTGTAAAGCACCCTTCTGGCAAGACAGTGATGGAGTGAATGATGATGAAAGTTTTCTTTTTCGGGCCACCCTGCCTTGGTGGAATCGGCCGATGTGTTAATAAAAAAAAAAAATAATAAAAAAAAAATTCTTATGAAATGGTAGAGAATCTTTTTTTTGAAGGTAATAAAACAAAAAATACAAAATTTGGTGGAAAACTGATGAAATTACACTATTGCGAATTTGACTGTCAGCGATATTTACATATTGGCGATTTTGCACACTTTGACTCCTATTTTAGGCCAACTACATTATTCCAGTTAGTATTACTTCTATTTTATCGATTGAGCACAAGAAACTGCCCAATCAACTATTTCAACTAGCCAATAAAGTGATCAGAATTTGGCCAATTTCACACAAAGTTAAAAATATTCCAATTACAAAACAGCTTACAGAATAAACAAAAGCAGGCATTCCTGTCACTAAAATTACATTTCCTCTGTTTATTAGTTACATTTCCAAGCTTTACAGATGAATTCCATTTTGATTTTTGATTTATACAGTGGACCCCGGTTAACGAATACCCCGGGAAAACGTGCAATTATGTAAGTATAATTTTGTAAGTTCTTGTGGAAGTGTATTTTGGGGTCTGAAATAGACTAACCTATGTGAAATTTTTCCTTAAGGGAGTAAATTCGTTCGGTAATGGCACTTGAGCAGACTTCAGGAGTGAAGTTTTCAAACTCGGGGGGCCACTGTATAAAGAATTTTTATTCCACCAAAAATAGATGAATTACTCTTATGAATATTGTAATAATTGTATAAACACTATCGGTGCATTTGTAAATGTATTTTTAGACCCACCAGTGAGGTATTGGTGGGGTGATGTGATTTTTTCCTTGAAAATGAAAATCAAACATTTCCATACTTTGAGCTCAATTAGAAGCTATTTTAATAAAACCAATCAAAATCATCTCTATTTCTTAATAATTTTTTCATTCCCATCAATGAGACCAAGAAACTGCAAATACAACCGTAAAAACCCCAAAGAAAATACACTACAAAGTTGCTGTTTTAACCGAAAAACACAGTCGCATTTTTTCTTCTTTATTATGCACTGATGCTTATGATTTACTTTATTTTGGGCACCTTACCACATAGATGCATTTCTCTCAATTTGGGCCAAAATTTACCAATCACAGCTTTTCCGGGGGACTTATTCCATGGCTGATCTATGGTATGGACCCTGTGGACAATGTGTAGATCTACGGCTTGGACCCTGAAAGGGAACCCTTTTAATCATGTGACAGATACCAGCAACCAGTATGTTACAACATGATGAAAAATAAACACATAAGCAGATAATGGATCCTTTATTGAAATGTTTGCCCACCAGTGGCTTTATCAGTCACAGAAGATCTACCTGGAAAAGGTTTTAAATGAATATTTATAAAAATAGGTGGAGAATTTTTAAAAAAAAGGGGAAACCATGTGACAGTTTTAAAAGTAGGGGTGATTTAAAGGACCTGCAGTGTTCCATTTTTTAGTTCTATGTGGGTTTTCCCAAAAGTTTTTTGGAAAGGTTCACTATTTTGGGGAAAGCGTTGTTCTTTTTAAGTGGTTGGATATACAGATATGGATGTTTCCCCGGGTTCTTGGTATTGATTTTCCCTTTTTATGAGTTTTTGCTTTCGTTGATTAAAGGTTGTGTGAATTTCGGGGTTAACACGGGGATTTCTTGAGTCCCCAGATCTGCCTGCATTTTGGTTTTTCGGGGAAAGCGTTTTTGGAGGTCTCAACACCAAATTCACAAACCATTTAACAATTTTCAGCAAGACCATCCCAAAAAGACAAAAAAAGAAAAAATCCAAAACATCCCATCTCTTTTCCCCCATTTTAACCAGAAAAAGGGTTTCCCCAACGGGGGTAAACCTTTTCCAAAAAACCCCCAACCCCTTCCCCCATAAAAACTCATGAAGGGGGCCTGCAGGTCCAAGTCCCCCCTTTTTTAAAACCACGCCCCCTGACTCAGCATTCCCCAAACTGACTATATTTTTTAAATATTATGTTATTTTTCCTAGCTTTTGGAAATTTAAAAATTTTAAAGCAGAAAAACCTTTAATAAAGGATCACTTCCCTTGGGGTTTTTTTTTCCCAAAATGCAAAAATTTTTTACCATTTTTTTCCAAAAGGTGACAAAAAACCCAAAAAAAAAACTAAAAAAAGGGCCCGGTTTTTCAATTCATTTATTACAATATAAGCACTGCTGTATAAACATTTAAAAACATATGAACATAAAAAAAGGGAAAACTGCAGCAGGCCTTTTGGGCCCCAAAATTTAAAAAGGTCCTTTAAATCCATCCCATTTTAAAGAATATTTGCCCAACTCAATTTTTTAAAGCTACCCAAGCCCAAGCTTTTTTAATTCATTTTTTTATGTGCAAGTCCCCCCACTGCAACCTTCCCCCCATAAGAACATAAGAAAGGAGGAACACTCAATAGGCCCCTTTGGGATACTGGGTGTCCCCCTTTAAAACCAAAATTTTCTTTTAAGGAATAAAACACAACCGACATATAAAAAAAAGGAGTTTCGACGACGTTTCCGACTTGGGCCCTTTTAAAGTCACACTAACACAATGGAAAAGGTAAAGGGATTTTCAGGCAGACAGGGGGGGGCCAAGAAAAGGGGGGGGGGAAAATGAAGGGAAAAAAGAGATGGGGAAAAACCTATTTAAAAGAAAACTCGAACTGGGGCCCCAATTAAAGGGGAAAAAAAAAAAAGGGGGGGGGGAAAAATTTTAAAAAAAATAAAGGACAAATACAAGGCAAAAAGAAAAGAAAAAAAAAACCCCGAGGAGAAAAGGAAAAGGGGGAAAAAATAGAAGAGGAAAAATCAGGTTAAATACGGGTGTTCTGAAGTTTTTTGGGCATTTAAAAATGTAATGGGAGAGGGGGAAACATTACGGAGACAAAACCGGGGGGAAGATTCATACAGGGGGAAATTTGGGGTAAGGAGGATTCAACCAGGGGACTGTGAAAGGGGGGTAGGGGGGACAGTTTTAGCAGAAGACCCCTCAATAGGATGACTGATCTTCATTTTCAGAAAAGAGCATTTTAAAAGTCCCGCCTTAAAAATATTTTTTTCTCCCCAAGTTTGTCAGAAAAAAACGGGGCCGTTTCCCCCAAAAAACTGGGGGAAAACAGGGAAAAAGCCACCCAAGCAATAAGCTTTGATAATTTATTTTTTGGGGGAAGTCCCCACAACAACCCCCTCACTCATAAAAAAATAAGAAAGGAGGAACACTGCAATAGGCCCAATTCCCAACTAGGCCCCAATCCTTCACAAACCAACCCACTAACAGAATAAACGCTACCCAAGCAAAAGTTTTTTTAATTCTATTTACCACCTACAAGTCATAAGAACATAAGAACATAAGAAAAGGGGAACACTGCAGCAGGCCTGGTTTTGGGCCCTTCTAGGGGCTCCCCTTTTTCCATCCCACTAACAGAATATTTGTTCAACCCAATTTTCAAAGCCACCCAAGAAATAAATTTTTTTAATTTTATTTACTCATGTGCAATTCCCACCAAATCCAACCCCTTTCCTCCCCGAATTTATCCCCAATTTTAAATTTAAAATACCCAAGGTCCTTCTTCAATAACCCCCTAGGCAGA
>WNWK01048257.1:0-13620 GCA_009830355.1 Cherax destructor
TTTTGACGTTTCCTGGTTAGGCACTCGTGTTTTACTCCACATTTCATTGTAATTGCTGATTTAGTTAGATTTTTTTTTGTATCATATGAATGAAGTCTGATCATTATACTAGGTTTACCTTGTTTTCTAGCAATCGTGTTTCCTTGATTTCATTCCTTTGCACATTAACTTGTAGGTGTTCTTGTAATATGTTGATAGCAGTTTCCTTGCACTGGGATTGAGTTATGTCTCTGGGAATGTGGTTGCTGTTTTTTAAACTGCATCAGACAAGTTATCTTGTTCGGTTTTGTCATCTTGAAAATCAAGATATTCACCCAAGTCAGTGTGCATGTTGTTATTCCAGTCCTTGATTGCTGCTTCCACCTTCATATTCAGAGTTGTTATTTGATCGGTGTGACTGGTTATAGCTGTTTGTAGATATTTTGTGTGTCAGTACTTCGATGTAATCTTCTTTCAAGTTTTGGATCTTGATCTCAAGGTTAGTTAGCTTGGATTCATATTTCACTAGTTTTGCTTTGATGTCTTTGTTTTCAGCTTCAAGGGCAAAGATGTATTCCCTAATAGTATCAGGAGTAGTCATACCTTGGTGCCCAGGAAGGAACCTACGAAGCTGGTGGGGTTGGTGGGAGAGTCAGCCATGGTGGGTGATGTTATTGTTGTCGTCGGTGTCCGGGCGGGGGTGTGGGGGTTGTTGATGCACCGGCTTTCTGTTGTGTAAGACATGTTGTGTTTCAAAGTCCTTAGTGTTGGTTTCTTGGTACTGTTGTTGTTTCCTCTGCGATTTCCGCTCATAGTATCACAAGTGAAGCTATGGAGGAGGCTTTATTTCCTTTAGATTGGGTTAGGCGTTCGTCTGGCAGCGCGGGCGATGTTTGGGTTTGCAGGGCTGTCTTCCTTAGATCTTCAATTTTGTTAAGGTTTGGGTAGCATTTCAGTATTCTTGGGTCATTATGTGATCTACGTGGGTTTGTGCAGTTGTACCTTCAATTAGGCCATCACAAGCTTTGATGAGCGCTGAGTTTTTTGGAGAATAAGGGCTGCTACATAATTTACATCATATAATTTACTTACGATCTGCATGGGTCCCGTAAATCTAGCTTTCGAGGTGTGGCCAGGTATAGGCTCCTGTACCAACAGCTTATCTCCTGGATGGAAGGAGCGAAACTTTGAATTTCTGTCATACCTCTGTTTCATCGTATTCTGAGCTGCCTTCAAGTTAGCCTTAGCTAACCTGCAACCTGACGAAGGGTTGTGGAGGCGTCTTCTCCCATCCATCCTTCTTTGAGCACACGTAGAGGACCTCGTACATTGTGCCCAAATATCAGCTCAAAAGGACTGTACCCTGTAGACTCTTGCACAGTTTCTCTCATTCCGAATAGCAACAGAGGAAGTGATTCATCAGTCTGTAGGAAAATGCAAGCAGAATGTTCTCATCATTGTTTTTAACTTCTGATGGAATTTTTCCCAAGGCGCCTTGGGACTGAGGATGATAGGCAGTGGATAGGTTATGAACTATTCCTAGCCTAGGTAATGCTTCCCTAAATGCTTTGGCAGTGAAGTTAGTACCTTGATCACTTTGAATAGATTTAGGAATTCCAAAGCAAGAGATAAACTTAATTAAAGCTTTAAGGTTGTTTTAGTGTTAATACTGCATAGGAACTGCCTCTGGATATCTAGTTACTCTATCCATGATTGTGAATAAGTATTGATTTCAGATTTAGCTTTAAGTAGTGGACCTACACAATATTATTAATTCTGAAAAAGGGTCTCCATTAACAGGAATGGGATGGAGAGGTGCAGGTTTAATGGGGTGTCCAGGTTTCCTACCTGCTGACATTCTGGACAACACCGAATATGATTCTTTACATCTTGCCTTAACTTTGGCCAAAGAATTCTTTTGTTATGCGGTATTGAGTTTTGGTAATTCCCAAATGGCCTCCTAAAGAAGAGTTATGGGCTATATATAGTATCTGAGACCTAAACTTTCTGGGAACCACTAATTTATCTGTTTGCTGTTTTCCTTCCACCTCCTTACCAGTTTCAGTGCAGACTAAGTAATTATTTTTTAAGAGATATTTGACCGGGTGACCCAAATGGATTTACCCATAGCTGCCTCAAAAGCAGAGTTTAATGAGGAGTCTTTCCGTTGTTCCTCCCAAAAGGACAGTCCCTCAGGCATGGAAACAGAGACATCTGGCAATCCTGCAACCCTGGAATAGGAAGGCTTGATCTGGGGCTGTTCACTAAATTTACGAGGCTCTGGCCAGTTTTCCTCGCAAAACAAATTGGTTAGTTCGAGATCAGAGTAGTCAAGGACGACTTTGAATTTTGCCCGAGTTATGGCCACCATCGGAGAAGAATTAATCATTATAGCATCGCATCTTTCATGGGAAATCCCTCCGAGACACCTACGGTCAAATACACAGTGTAGTATTTACTCTGCACATAGATATGATGTAAAGGGACAGAAAATACTGCTCCTCCAAAACTTCTAACAGAACTGAGGACTGCAAAGAGGTTTGTTCAGAAAGGGAAAGTACTCCCTCTCTTATAAGTGAGCAATATACTCCAGTATCCTAAAGGTTCTAACTTCCTTTTTCTCTGAATGTTCCTGAAGGGATATATGACAAGTGCTATAATAGGGGGCATCCCCTTCTCTACTTCTTCCTGGGACATATCATTAGGGACATTACTAATTTTCCCTAATGGTTGGGGTTTACTTGGACAATTGGGTATGATGTATACCTAGAGTCTACCTGGAGAGAATTCCAGGGGTCAACGACCCCGCGGCCTGGTCTGTGACCAGGCCTCTTGTTGGACCAGAGCCTGATCAACCAGGCTGTTACTGCTGGCCGCACGCAGTCCAACGTACGAACCACAGCCTGGCTGGTCAGGTACTGACTTTAGGTGCCTGTCCAGTGCCTCCTTAAAGACAGCCAGGGTTTGTTGGTAATCCCCCTGATGTATGCTGGGAGGCAGTTGAACAATCTTGGGCCCCTGCCACTTATTGTGAACATTCGCTGCTCAGCCTTGGCTGTGGCAGGTGCTCCTGACTGCTCACTTGTTGTGCTAAGGCAGTTGGTGTATTCATAGCAAGATGACAACACAGTTTCGGAGAAGAGTGAATACTGTCTGCGTGGAACTCATAAATGGAGCCATTTATCCATCGAATGCTAATGTATTGCTGCCGGCTATCATTCGAGACAAATATGGCATAGCAAATGATGATATTTACGGCGTTGCGCTCAATGGCAGTGCAAGAATATTCATCAAATTGACGACTACCCAAGTTTATGAAGCACTCGTTGATAAGTTCGAGGACAAGTGTTTGCAAGTAAATGCTACAGTGGAAGTGAAGTTAAAAGATGTTTCCAAACAATACAAATGGATAAAGGTCAGAAATTTGCCATTTGAAGTGCAGGAAATGGATGTAAAGAATGCTTTCAAGCAATATGGAGAAATACATGCGGCTGTTATGGGTCGTTGGACTGATGGTTTTATATGAAGGTGTACCTGAGGGATCATATAGCCTTAAAATGTCATTACGAAGAGCAATACCTTCATATGTAGTGTTACCAGAATTCAGAACACAAGTATATGTAACATATGCTGGTCAACAATGAACATGTCGTATATGTGACTCGTATGAGCATATGGCTGCTGCATGTAATAAACGACAAGGACGGCGTCTAGATGAGGAGCGTACGAGTAAGGACGGACATGAAGAATCGCATGAATCTCAGGACGGTGTGGGCGTGGTCGCAACTGCAAGATGGAGTGACATAGTAACACAGTCGATGGAAACGTGTAAAACGCTTCCGGTGGACACACAGGCTGCAATGGGAACAATTGCAGAGGAAGCAGAACTAGATTTGGGTATGAGTGAGGTGATTCCTGAGTTGGTGAGTGGATTATTGGATAGTTCGCAAGGGACAAATGAGATTTGCTCTGTGGAAAAAGCTGAAGAGATTTTGAGTGTAGTGGGGGCAATGGGAGATAATAGTCCAGATGATGGAGGATTGGAAGTGCACGATATGTGCAGGTAATTGTTCATAATGAGGATAGGGAAACTGATATGGAAATTCATAATGATTCAAGGAAACGAGCCATGGCCATGAGTGATGATGATGTACTTACCCCTGCGCAAAGGTCCTGTAAAAAAGTGTCTGTTGATGTACCGCAAAGGCCTTTGAAAAATAAAAAAAGGGGAGGTGATGTACAAGAAGTGAAGAATATGGATAGGAACGGTAGTAATGGACAAAGTAGTTTGGTAATGGAAGGAAAGAGAGTTAGTAGATCAAGGAAAACCACCTCTATTGTTTTCAGGAGCATCACGTTAAATGTTAATGGAGCTATGGCGGAGGTAAGAAGGAAGTGGATAGAGGTGTGTATGAAAAGATACGCAGTGGATGTGGCCTTTATACAAGAGCATAATTGTCGATGTGGTAGAAATTTGATTGTGCCGGATTATAGAGTGTATGCTGGTAGCTCTGGGTCTTTCAAGGGTGGAGTGGCGGTTTTAGTGAAGGAGAATAGCCCTTTTCAGTTGTTGAAGTGGGAAGAGGGTAGGGAGGGAGGGTAGTGAGGTAGACGGGTATGGGGCGGTGTTCGTGTTGCTTTCATTGGCGTTTATTTACCAGCTACTAGCGTT
Organism: Cherax destructor; assembly: GCA_009830355.1. Taxonomy (NCBI): domain Eukaryota; kingdom Metazoa; phylum Arthropoda; class Malacostraca; order Decapoda; family Parastacidae; genus Cherax; species Cherax destructor. Next base: position 4,652 of record WNWK01048257.1, read on the forward strand.
CGAAGTGTAAAGGAAGAATTTGTGAGAGAACAATTAATTTATTTTTGAGAGGATTGCCAGAGGTGGTAGTATTGGGGGTGATTGGAACTGTATCATACGAGAAAGGATGTAGAACCAAGGGGAGGTGGATGTGTGTTGCGTGTTTTGCGTGATGTTTTGGGTAGTGTAAGTTTAGTGGATGTAGTTGCAGGGGTGATAATGTAGATTTTACCTTTATAAGGAGGGGATAGCTGCGAGGTTAGATAGGATATATGTTTCTAGGATGGTTACTGTTGGTACGGTTATGTGTGTGGATGTTGGATTTCAGATCATAGAGGGGTGTTAGTTGACTTGGAATGGTCAGGAATGGTCAGGTGGGTGGCTGGCGATTGGAAATTGAATGTGCAATTATTGGAAGGTGAGGAAGCAGTGATGGGTTTCGGTGAATGGTGGAAGTATGTGTGGGCAAATGGGAGGTTAGAGAAGGATATTGTTGCATGGTGGGTGAATGTAGCGAAGCCAGCTATTCAGAAATATTATAGGATGAAAGGTAGAGAAGAGGCGCAATGGAAGTATGGGTTCCAGAAGTATTTGGAAGGACAATTGGCTGAGTGTTGTTATGGAAGAACGGATAGGCAAGTAGTGGAAATGAGAAATATCAAAGATAAATTGCAGATGATTCATAATGAACGTTTTGATGCGATTCGTGTGCGTGGAGGCATAGAGGAGGTGTTGTGGGGGGATAAGCCCTCTATGTGTGTATTGCGAAAATATAGGAAAAGTAGACAAAACATGTTGATAAATAAATTGGAGGTGCATGAAACAATGGGTGTGTATGTGAAGGGGCACGTTATGCGTACGACTGACGCCATGAATTTATACGCGAGTGCATGGTACGGGGAATATTTTAAGAAAGATCTGAGTGGAACTAGGATGAGTGTTAAAAATGCGAGTGAACAGATTTTGAGTAGTGTAGAAACAATATTGAATAAAGAGGATAGGATGGAGATGGAAGGTGTTATAAGTGAGGATGAGGTGTGGGTTGCTCTGAATAACATGAGTCTGCGTAAGTCACCTGGAGTGGATGGCTTGCCGAGTGACTTTTATGTTGCAAATTGGGATGCGTTAAAGGAATGTGTAGTGAGGTTGTTGAATGAGATGAAAGAGACTGAATACATGGGAGAGTCGCAAAGAACGGGAGTGGTAGTGTTGATACGAAAATCAGGTCTGGATGATACTATTAGGAATTATAGAGCATTGTCGATGATGTGCAGATTATAAATTGTTTGCTAAGGTATTGGGGAATAGGATAAAAAGTGTGTTAGAGAGGGTGATAGATAAAGGACAATATGGTATTCCGGGGAGAAGTGTTACAAAAGGTTTGATGAGTATTCGAAAATTTATTGATGAAGGCGAGGGGGTGTTTGGCTGTAGATTGGAAGGCGTATGATAGTGTAGATCGGGAAATGTTATGGAAAATTATGAGGAAGCAAGGTTTTGGGGATGAAATAGTGAGATGGGCGGAATCATTGTATAGAGATGCTAGAGTGAGACTGCAAAAAAATGGAAAGATTAGTAAAGCTGTAGGCATGGGAAAGGGACTGCGACAGGGGTGCCTTTCCAAATTCTTTTGCTTGTCTGCAGAATCCGTTGTATTGTTTAGTTAGACATGGTGTGAAGCACCTTAAGGAAAGTATGGATGGTGAAGCTGGGATAGTTGGATATGTAGATGATACAACTGTTTTGGTTACGAATGAGGAAGCGTTAACACGAGTGAATGAGTGTTTGGGAACATTGGCATGGCGACAGGTTTAAGCATTAATAAGGATAAATCAAAATTGCTTGGGGATTGGAATGTGGGAGGTGGAGGTACAGGGGAGTATAGGTGTGGTTGGAAAGTAGTTGATAGTTTAAAGGTTTGTGGAATTGTGTTTAAAGATAATTTTGGAGAAGCAAGACTAGTTAATAAGGAATGTTTTAAAAGGTACTTTAAGTAGAATGAGTGGATGGAGTAGGGGTGATGGGACCATACATCAGAAGTAATGGCGGTGAACACGCTATTATATAGTAAATATGGTATGTGGCTGGGATTTACCCAATTTTAAGGGCGGATGTTGTGGCATTTGCGAGGAAAGTTATAAATTTGTCTGGGGATATGGGAGACATTGGCTGAGTAAGGAATTGGTGATGAAAAAGGAGTGTAATGGGGGATTGGGGTTAATCAACTTGAGGTGAGACTTATGGTATGTATGTCAAAAGTTGTTTTGGCAACAGGGGGAGGGGCAGACGGGTTGGAATGTCATGAGACATTTACGTGCATGGGGGAGTGGTAAGGATTTGGTACATTGTGAAGATATGTTGAGAATTCTAATGTGCGCCGGAAATCCGAGGAATATTCTAGTCCGACGTTTGGAAAAAGCAGGGAAGGTAAGGGAAGTAGTCGAGGGAATCGCTACTTTCCCAGTGTATGATTGGAAAAGTATCTGGGGTGGGTTAAAAGATCTCAAGATAAAGCCAAGGGTGAGAGAAGTTATGTATCGGTTTTTGCATGGGGTTTTGGCCTCTAAGGCGGTATTATATAAAATGGGATTGACTAGGGATGCTTGTTGTGGAATGTGTGGGGAAGAAGTACCTTTATCATGGGGTTTATTTTTGTGAGCAATTGGGAATTATTAGGGAATGGATGAAACATTTACTTAGAATGATGGGAGGGGGAGGGATACACCCTTTGAGATTTATAGGTATGGATATAGGTGGAGTGCAGAAGGAAGTTAGGAGGGCTTTATTATATTTGGCGGTAATTTTGTATATGTATCGTGGGAATGAGGGGATGTCAGGAAGGGAGAGACTGAATGCTATTGCGGCGAATATGTACAGAACTAAGTGTAGGAATAGTTTGATATATGGCATGGCGTGGGGCAGGTGTTTTCTGGTAGTTGGGGATTTTACAGTTAGGCAGCTGGTGGACTTAAGTTGATGTCGTAGATGAAACGGGCTGTTCTCCTTCGAGTTGAACATTTGTTGTGGATGATAACGTGGAATGCTTGAGGTTTGTTCTGGATGATAACGAGGGAATGCTTGAGGTTTGTTGTGGATGATAACGAGGGAATGCTTGAGGTTTGGTTGGATATAGATTTGAGGAAGGTGTGACGGGTGACAATTTATAGATGAGTTCTATGACTTAAAAGACTAATAAGAGTCCTTATGGATGATGATTAATTGGATGTGGTGATTTTGAAGGATTTTAGAAGGATTTGGGACTCAAGTGGGGTATGTTAGAGGTGGTTTGACTCGAGGATAATGATAATGGTAGTAAAAGGACATGATTAATATATAAATTTTGGAAGTACACCTATACATTGAGTCGAGTAAATTTATTTGTAATTAATTTGTAATTGACCTTTGTGTAATTGCATCTTGTTATTTACGTATTATGGTAGAATGGCCTGGTTCTATTTACTTATAATTATTAAAATTTTGTTAGATTGTTTACATTTGGGGGGTATTTAATTATTGTACATTACGTTGTTCGTTCATGAATGTAATGATATCCATTGGCACATGTCATTGTATATATATGTTTTTATAATATTATATATGAAAAAAGTTCTTACTGTTGTGTGCCTAGGATATCTTCCTTATTATTGCTGGATCATATTATCAAGGGATTTAGTTGTAGTTGTAGGTATATCATTGTATGCTTTTGGCCCCTTTGGGGTTCCCTATGTTTTTTTTAGTTAGGTGTATTTCGTTTTTTTGTGTAAACTTTTTTGGGTTGTATATTATATATGCTTGTTGTAATATGTATATATTGCTTATGTGTCAAACCTTTGACTAACGGATGCCCTTATGGTCATTTAAATTTCCTTAGTTATTCCTTCGTGGCTTTGTTCTGGATTTGTGTGTTAACAAACGGGGGGGTTGCTTTGCGGTACTTTTAGGATCAGTAATCATTGTTTTGTTTTGTTCCTTTAATTAGGAGGGCTTTGGATCCTTTATTTTTTTGTGACGGAGCTTTGTAAAATTTTTTTATCATTTAGCGTGAATTGTGCTGCTCAGTATGGTGATAATATGTGTCTTAAATATATTGTAGAAATTTAATCAGTATTCATTGTTTTGTGTGATAAAGCAACTTAAGAATTTTACAGTTTTAGGGGTTTATATTGGATCAGGATTTTCATAGTGTTACTTGTCTTCACACTATAGGATTTTGTGAATCATATATTTTTATATGTCAAGTGTGAGGGAACCTTATTTCAGTTTTACTGTTCTCTAGAGAAAGTGTTTCTATGTGATTAATTCTGGATTTACATAAAAAGGTTTAGATGTGTAGGCCAGTGAGGCCTAAGTGAAGATGGTAAAATAGTTATTGATGGGACTCATGTGCAGGTTAAATTATGTACTTTTATAGTGCACGTAAGTTTTTGTGTAATGCCATGAGCATGGATAGGCTGCAAGGGGGAATTGAGGTTTGGAATTTTGTATATTGTTATATACTTCTATAATGTAATATTCAATGTATTGTAATGTGTTTTAAATAAAATATAAAAAAAAAAAAAAAAACTTATTGTGTTGTCCCTCAACGTGCTAGTGGCACCGCTGCTCTTCATTGGGGGGATGTTACATCGCCTGCCGAGTCTTTGCTTTCATAGGAAGTGATTTTTGTGTGCAAGTTTGGTACTAATCCTTGAGAATTTTCCATGTGTATATAATAATGTATCTCTCCGCCTGCAGGCTTATTACACAGAAAGCATACAATCTCAGATTTAACTTTGCCTCCTCGTTGATTTTGTTGCTTACGCCACTCTGGATACTGCCGCCTCGAATCACCGTGTTGAGTAGTTTGAGATCGCTCACCCGGTTGACCATGAGTGAAGTAACGCTGCTCACCAGGTGATTTAGTTGACTGCTGACAAGATTCACCTTCATCTTGACCTTTAGTTCTCCACTCAGGAACTTTTCTTTGACGTTCTCTGTTCATACCAGGCTGTTGAGGAAAGAGATAAGACCTCTTGGACAAGGAGCGGTTAGTTTCAAAAGTATCAGCCAACCTGGCTGCTTCCAATGCCGTAGGCAAGGAATGATCTTGCAGAAAGACTCGAACCTCTGGACTAACAGACTCGAGCAGGTTGTCCACCAAGATGAGCTGCTTCAAATTTTCAAAATCAATGACACCACTTGCCTTGTGCCATTTTGTAAAAGCCCTGGTCTGCTGTCTCACAAAGTCAACGTAAGACTGACCCAACTGCCTTCTGCCGAGTTTGAATTCTTTCCTATACTTTGGCAGGAATACATTGATAAGCCCCAAGAACAGTGGTTTTCACAATGTGATAGTTACCAAAGTCTTCATTACCCAGGCTAGAAGTAAATTCTTGTGCTTTACCAAACAACGCAGTATGCACCAGTGACGCCCAATGAACCTAAGGCCACCCTAAAGCTCGAGCCTGGTTTTCAAATGCTTCGAAAAACTGTTCAGGCTCTGCTTCAACAAAACGAGGAACAAACTGTACTGCCCTTTGTAAATTGAAGTCATCTACAGTCTGATGGAATTGTCTCCTCTCCTTCTCTCTATCAAACTCCTCCTTAGCAAATGCACGCTGTTCTTTAGTTTGTTCAAGAGTGAGTCTGGCTAGTTCAATCGCCAGTGAACCAGACTCACCTGTCGATAACCCCACACCTGTGACTTGCTGATTTTGCTCAGGAGTTTTGTCTCTCCCATTTTGTAGAAACCTTAATGGTGACCTACGATTAACAGCTCCTGTAGAGGGAGAAACACGAGACTGATATGCCATAGTTTCAGTTTGTATTTTACTCCTTATAATATCACGCAGCTGAGCAGCAGTAAGGGTACGCTGGTATTCAACACCAATAGAACGAGCGATACGCCAACAACGCTGTAGAGAGAGTTTGGGCAACTTTAGCAGAGTTAACTCAGACACTAACCGTCTGACTCGAATAGGTGGCATTAACCCCCAACTTTAACACGCTGTAGCTCTATGCACGGTACGAATTGCAGTATACTCATACGATAGCAGAGCTGACACGCAATAGCAAAGCCAATATGCACACACAATAGCTAGGCTGATACACAATAACAAACCAAATTGCAGAATACTCACAATAGCAGGCTGACCATAGCGAAGCGAATGCAAAGATGAGACACAAAAATTCGTGAAGCGTTGGCAAAGCGTAAGCAATGCCAGATAGCAAGCTATCTAGATACAAGACTAGCTCCTGCGCGAACTTCAACTCTAGTTTCAACTCCTGCTCTAAGTCTCCAAATTCAGCTCCGGGACAGGCTACCCATATTACAACCTCAGGTTCAATGGCCTGTTAACCTGAGTGTAAAGGGAGCTTGGAGCAAAGAAACACAGTAGAAGATGTATTGAAATTGTATTTCCTTCAAAAAATCAGTTAGATTAATTCCAGACTTTTGTCTTTTCCTTCACCATGTAATTGTGATTATATAAGACTTTTGTCTTTTCCTTCACCAAGTATAACAAAGTGCTATTTACACATATGTACACTATATACAAAGGAGTAGTGTTTAGTGCATGCCACAGTTGTCTAGGCTAAGCAGCAGCCAAAAGACAGACAACTTTCCACAACCAGCTCTATGCAGGAATTTCAATGACAAACCGCGAGTGGTAACCACGTCACCTTTGTCATTGTTAAACTCGCATTTTAATTGGCTGAACCAAGTCGTTGATTTGATGATGGGGCCCCATCACCAAACCCTTAACGATGGTTCGCTGGTTGGAGGGGAGCCTATGTGGGTGTGTTTAACATGCTCCGAATAAAGGTTACATACTCTTTGCATGCAACACATGTGTTCAGGATTCATTTTACAGATTGGTGGGGTGAGGGGATCTTGAACATAGTGGGGTATGTAGACGACACTACGGTGCTGGTATGGCAGGAGAAGGGGCTGGGGCATGTAGGGAACAGTATAGGCACATTTTGTAAGGCAACGGGAATGAAGGTGAACGGGGCAAAAATCACTGCTGTTGGAGGTGGGTAATTGGGTGGGAAGGGGGTTGGGTAGAAGACATGGTTGGAATGTAACGAACAAAGTGAAAATATGTGGAATAGTGTTCACGGGGAATCAGGATGTGATGAGAGAGGTGAATTCGAGGAATGTAGTGCAATGGGCAATGGAGCGTATAAATGGTTGGCGTGCGGGTGAGCTCACGTTGAGGCAGAGGGTCATTGTGGTAAACTCACTGATTTATAGTCGGATTTGGTTTGTAGCTAATATTTATCCTTTATTGAGGTGGGATGTGAAAGGGCTGGAGCACAAAGTATTTAGGTTCATCTGGGCTAATGGTAGGCATTGGCTACGGAAGGATATAGTTAGGAAGGATATATTATTGGGGGGTTGGGTCTGATTTGGCTGGAGAAGAGGTTGATGTGCATGTATGTGAAACGTTGTGTGATGAGGAGGGGGGATGGAGGGGGGGAGAGACCAGGGTGGAGGGTGTGTTGAGAGTTGGGTGAATGGTGGGAGGGTAGGGACCTGGTACAGTGCAGGGATTGGCTGTGCAATATGATGGTCATAAAGGAACCGCAAAATTTAAAAGTAGCTGTGCTTATGAGGTTAGGAGGTGGGGTGGGGGTGCTGGAGGGGGAGGCTATATATCCAGTTTATGACTGGAAAGGAATTTGTGGGGGTTTCGGGAATTACGTTTATTGGGAAGGGATCAGGAGCTGATGTATAGGTTTTTACATGGGGGGTTGCAGCAAGGGAGATTTTATTTCGAATTGGGTGTGTGAAAGATGGGGGTTGCGAGAGGTGTGGCATGCCGGAGTCCATCTTGCATGCCATATATTTTTGGGAGGCATTGGAAGGGGTAAGGTGGTGGATGGGATGGGTTTTGAGGAAATTGGGGGGAGGGGGAGTACCTTTGTTAAGGACAATTTTCTTGGATTTAGGGATGTGTGTCATAGGGACAAAAAGGGTTTAATGTACTGCATGGTGGATTTTGTTTGTGTGTCATGGAAATTGAGAGAGGTAGGCATACGGGAAAGAATAAAGGTGGTGGCGGCTCATATATATCGAACCAAGTGTCAGAATCGTTTGCTATATGGGAGGGGTTGGCGTTCTGCATTTTCGGAGGATTACAGATCATTAAGTGTCAAGGGGCTATTGAGAGGATTGGAGGGGTTTGAGTGGGCTTGACCTTTAGGGTTGGGGTCTAGGAGATAGGGTTGTTGTCTGTTTAAAGGTTATAGGGACATGTGATTGGAGAACAGGGGGGAGGGAGGGTGGGGTGTATTATTTTATTTGGGTGACGGTTGACATCCTATGCTGTGACAAGTGACGTTAGGGTTTTCGGGTTGTGGATGAGTTGTACGAAGGGGTGGAACGAATGTTGGTGATGTTGGTAAGGGGGGATCAGGGGTTGTACAAGGGTTTGGCTGGTCCTCTGAAGCCAGGGGGAGGGGGTGTGTTTGGGTTGTAACTGGTGTGAATGTGTTGGGGTTGGTTTGTATTTACCAGTAGATGGTCAAGGTAACTGAAACATGTTGCGGTTACCGTGGATTTCAGTGCATAGGCCAATGGAAAGGTCATGATCATGCTCATGTTGCACCTTAATATAAAGTCAGGGTTGGTTAATATAATATTGTTTGAGACAAGGTATGAATGGGGCGGGGGGGTAACAGTCTGTTGTATGTATATTCAAATTTACCATTGTTCCATTGTAGTTAGGTTTCCAATGTTAACAGTTTAGGAATAATATGTTGGCCACATTTTTTTTTTTTTGGCAGAAGCTTATATTTGTAATATTTTTTGAAATGCTGTGTGGCATGTTGATGGTATTCTGGTAGGGCATATGGTATGCACCACACATGTAGGAGGATATGAATTTACATATGTATAAGTGTAGTTAGTATTAATGATACTTTTAATATTAAAAGTAATAGATGTTAATTGTGTTGGTTTAATTTTTGCATAATTGTGTGTATAGGGGTTTGTTGTGGTTTTGAAA
>WNWK01048258.1:0-13620 GCA_009830355.1 Cherax destructor
CATTAACACAACATTTTCATATCTAGACGCCTTATGAATTTCGTCCCATAGCAGCTTACTGCGCTCCCTATCCAGGCTTGGGGGTCTGTAAATCACACCCAAAATTAATTTTCACGACCCTCGAGAAACTGTAGCCAAACAGATTCTGTGTCAGCTGTTTCTAATCTTATATCTTGTCTAACACAACAATTTAAATTATCTCTGACATACATCGCCACTCCACCACCCTTCCTGTTGACCCTATCAGTGTGGAATAGTTTGTAACCCTGAATGTTGCACTCGGAAGGCATTTCTCTATCTTTCAGGTTGAACCAGGTCTCTGTTATAGCAATAATATCTATATTACCTGCACTTGCAAGTAATCTTAGCTCATCTATCTTATTTCTTAGACTCCTACTATTTGTATAGTAAACCTAAGGAGCTAGTCACTCGTTGCCCTCTACTATCTCTCTTTGTTTGTTGATCAATTGTTTTGCATTTACAAACAACTTTATTTTGAATCTTATCTTTTAAACATAACCCTGGGGTATCCTGGAAATATCTGCTGTTTCCAGGCCTAATACCACAAACACCCATACCTCTATAATCTATCAGTTTAAAGTCCTAGACAAGTCTCCAATGACCCCCTCAATCGAATTGGCTAATGCAACCACTCCAGCCCCAGAGAGATGAACCCCATCCCTTGCATACATATCACGTTTGCCATAGAATTTGTCCCAGTTATCAATGAATGGAATTGCAAGTTCCTTGCAGTACCTGTCTAGCCAGCAATTTATACCAATTGCCCTAGACATCCATTCATTGCCCACTCCCTTTCTAGGCAAATGCATGTGTTTGTGTTATGACTTATTTTGTGTTCATGTCTTAGATTTTGAATAAGTCTTAGATTTGGATATGTCTCATGTCTTAGATGGAGGTGTATGTCTTAGTTTTGGTGCTCATGTTATGTCTTGGTGGTGTCTGTGTGTTAGTTTTGATAATTTCTCATGTCATAAATTTGTTGAGATTATGTCATGTCTTAGTTGTATGTGTTCATGTTATGACTTAGTTGGAGGTGTATGTCTTATGTCTTAGTTGGAGGTGTATGTCTTATGTCTTAGTTGGAGGTGTATGTCTTATGTCTTAGTTGGAGGTGTATGTCTTATGTCTTAGTTGGAGGTGTATGTCTTAGTTTTGGTGTTCATGTTATGTCTTAGTTGGTGGTGTTTGTGTTAGTTTTGGTAATGTCTCATGTCATAAATTTGTTGTGATTATGTCATACCTTAGTTGGGTGTGTTCATGTTGTGTCTTATTTGGTAGTTCTTAGATTTTTTTTTTTTTTTTTGGGTGCATGATATGTTATAGTTGGCGGTGATCGTTAGCTCATAAGTGTTTGTCTTAGTATTTGTGTTTATGCTGTAAAGTCTGGAGAATGGGTGAGTAAACTTTTATTAAGAGTGTGTAGTTTGGTGGATAAGATGTAATTTCAGTTAATGAAATGTGTGTGATGGAGAATGTAATATGGGGTTGAGTTAGAAATGTTAAATGTTTTTTGGGAGTATTCAGTGGTGTTTTGGGGAGTATTCGATGGTGTTTTTGGGAGTATTCAATGGTGTTTTGGTAGTATTCAATGGTGTTTTGATAGTATTCAATGGTGATTTGGGAATATTCGATGGTGTTTTTGGGGGTATTCAATGGTGTTCTGGGAGCATTCAATGGTGTTTTTGGTAGTATTCAATGGTGATTTGGGTGTATTCGATGGTGTTTTTGGGGGTATTCAATGGTGATTTGGGAGTATTCGATGGTGTTTTTGGTAGTATTCAATGGTGTTTTTGGGAGTATTCAATTGTGTTTTTGGTAGTATTCAATGGTGTTTTGGTAGTATTCAGTGGTGATTTGGGAATATTTGATGGTGTTCAAATGATGTTTGATTGTGTTTTGGAGGTATTCAATGGTATTTTAAGAGTATTCAAAGTGTTTTGGGAGTATTCAATGGTGTTTTTGTAGTATTCAATGGTGTTTTGGTAGTATTCAATGGTGATTTGGGAGTATTCGATGGTGTTCAAATGATGTATGATTGGGTTTTGGAGATGTTCAAAGTAAACTGGGGTGTGTTCTGTAGTGTGATCTAAAGGGTTGTTGATGTGAAAATATTTCTTAACAGTTATTGAGAAAAGTATATATGTGTGTGTGTGTGTGAGTGTGTGTGTGTGTGTGTGTGTGTGTGTGTGTGTGTGTGTGTGTGTGTGAGTGTGTTTGTGTGAGTGTGTGTGCGTGTGTACTCACCTAGTTGCTCAGCTAGTTGTGGTTGCAGGGGTCGATTTATAGCTTCTGTCCTTGCTTCTTCACTGGCTGCTACTGGGTCACTCTCCGTGTGCCATGAGCTTTATCATACCTCTTCTTAAAGCTATGAATGGATCCTGCCTCCACAACATCGCTTCCCAAACTATTTCACTTCCTGACCACTCTGTGACTGAAAAAAATACTTCCTAACATCCCTGTGATTCATCTGAGTCTTCAACTTCCAACTGAGTTCCCTTGTTGCTGTGTCCCATCTCTGGAACATTCTGTCTCTCTCCACCTTGTCAATTCCTCTCAGTATTTTATGTCATTATCATGTCCCCCCTATCTCTCCTGTCCTCCAGTGTCGTCAGTTCAATTTCCCTTAATCTCTCCTCGTAGGACATACCCCTTAGCTCCGGGACTAGTCTTATTGCAAACCATTGCACTTTCTCTAGTTTCTTTACGTGCTTGGCTAGGTGTGGGTTCCAAACTGGTACTGCATACTCCAGAATGGGCCTAACGTACACAGCGTACAGGGTCCTGAACGATTCCTTATTAAGATGTCGGAATGCTAATCTTAGGTTTGCTAGGCACCCGTATGCTGCAGCAGTTATTTGGTTGATGTGCGCCTCAGGAGATGTGCCAGGTGTTATACTCACCCCAAGATCTTTTTCCTTGAGTGAGGTTTGTAGTCTTTGGCCCCCTAGACTGTACTCCATCTGCGGTCTTCTTTGCTCTTCCCCAATCTTCATGACTTTGCACTTGGTGGGGTTGAACTCCAGGAGCCAATTGCTGGACCAGGCTTGCAGGCTGTCCAGATCCCTTTGTAGTTCTGCCTGGTCCTCGTCCGATCGAATTCTTCTCATCAACTTCACATCATCTACAAACAGGGACACTTCGGAGTCTATTCCTTCCGTCATGTCGTTCACAAATACCAGAAACAGCACCGGTCCTAGGACTGACCCCTGTGGAACCCCGCTCGTCACAGGCGTCCACTCTGACACCTCGCCACGTACCATCACTCTCTGTTGTCTTCCTGACATTTATTCTCTGATTCATTGCAGTGCCTTTTCTGTTATCCCTGCCTGGTCCTCCAGCTTTTGCACTAATCTCTTGTATGGAACTGTGTCAAACGCCTTCTTACAGTCCTAGAAAATGCAATCTACCCGCCTCTCTCTCTCTTGTCTTACTGCTGTCACCCTGTCATAGAACTCCAGTAAACCTGGAGTATACCTTGAGAGGGTGTCGTGGGTCAACGCCCCCGCGGCCCGGTCTTTGACCAGGTGTCATGGTGGATCAGATCCTGATCAACCAGGCTATTACTGTTGGCTGCATTCAACCCAACGTACGAACCACAGCCCGTCTGGTTAGGTACAGACTTTAGGTGCCAGTCCAGCGACTTCTTGAAGACAGACAGGGGTCTGTTGGTAATCCCCATTATGAATGCTGGGAAGTAGTTGAACAGTCTTGGGCCCCTGACACTTATTGCGTTGGCTCTTATCGTGCTAGTGGCACCCCTGCTTTTCATTGGGGGGATGTTGCATCGTCTGCCAAGTCTTTTGCTTTCATAGGGCGTGATTTTTGTGTGCAAGTTTGGTACTAATCCCTCTAAGATTTTCCAAGTGAATATAATCATGTATCTCTCCAGCCTGCATTCTAGGGAGTACAGGTTTAGGAACTTGAAGCGTTCCCAGTAATTTAAGTGTTTTACCATACTTATGCGTGCCGTGAAAGTTCTCTGTACATTTTCTAGGTCAGCAATTTCACCTGTCTTGAAAGGTGCTGTTAGTGTGTTGCAATATTCCAGCCTAGATAGAACAAGCGACCTGAAGAGTGTCATCATGGGCTTGGCATCCCTAGTTTTGAAGATTCTCATTATCCCTCCTATCATTTTTCTAGAAGATGCAATTGATACACTGCTATGGTTGATACATTTTTAATTTCCTCACTTTTTCCATGTAAGTGAAATTTTTCATCATTGAACTACATATTGTTTTCTGCGGCCCATTTAAAGATTTGGTTGATATCCGTCTGGAGTCTTGCGATGTCTTGAATGGAGGACATTGTCATGCAAATTCGGGTGTCATCCGCAAAAGAAAACACGGTACTGTGGCCTACATCCCTGTCTATGTCATTTATGAGGATAAGGAACAGGATGAGAGCAAGTGTGGTGCCTTGTGAACAGAGCTTTTCACCGTAGCCGCCTCACATTTTACTCTGTTGACTACTACTCTTTGTATTCTATTTGTTAGGAAATTATAGATCCATCTACCAACTTTTCCTGTTATTCCTTTATCACACATTTTGTGCACTATTACACCATGGTCACATATTTATTTGGTGGTACACAGGTAGCACAGCAGACTGCACAAGAACCTGTACAACTGCACAAGAGCTTTTGCAAAGTCTGTGTATATTTTATCTGAATTTCGCTTGCCTTCTAGAGCATCCCGGACCTTGTCATAGTGGTCCAGTAGTTGGGACAGACAGGAGCGACCTGCTCTAAACCCATGCTGCCCTGGGTTGTGTAACTGATGGGCATCTAGATGGGTGGTGATTTTGCTTCTTAGAACCCTTTCAAAGATTTTTATGATATGGGACTTTAGCGCTATCGGTCTGTAGTTCTTTCCTATTGCTATGCTGACACCTTTGTGGAGTGGGGCTATGTCTGTTGTTTTTAGCAGCTGTGGGACGACCCCAGTGTCCATGCCTGGGGCAGAGTACAAGATCATGTCATTTATCGCCTTTTCGAAGTCATTTAACGTCAGGATAATATCAGATAGGTTCGAGTCTACCAAATTCTGTGTCCCTCTCATAAAAAAATTATTTAGGTCATCGACTCTCAGTCTGGTTAGCTGCTCGCTAAAAAACGAGTCATGTTAGGACTGTAGTAGCTCACTCATTTCCTTGCTGTTATCTGTGTAGGACCCATCTCGTTTAAGTAGGGTCCCAATACTGGATGCTGTTCTTTAGCTTTAGTTCGATGTTTGTTATTTCTCTGACCAGTGTCTCCCTACGTATTACAGATATATTGGTCTCTTTTATCCGCTCTGTTATTCTTTGCCTTTACCTGTAAAGGGAGCATCTTTTTCTTTCTAGTTTACATCTGCTCCTCCTTTTCCTTAAGCATACCTCGAGTGCCACAGAGTAAATTTATTCTAGACATAGGTTTGGATCCGTGTTGCTTAGGCTATCTTCCCAGTTTATATCACTTAAGACTTGGTTTACTTGGTCCCACCTTATGTTTTTGTTATTGAAGTTGAATTTGGTGAAGGCTCCCTCGTGACTGATCACATTTTGTCGGTCTGGGGCCCCGCACATACATGTCTGTACCTCTATTATGTTTTGATCTGAGTATATTGTTTTTGATATGGTAATATTTCGTATCAAATCATCAGTGTTAGTAAAGATGAGGTCCAGTATATTCTCCAATCTTGTAGGCTCTATTATTTGCTGGTTTAAGGTGACTTTGGTGCAAATATTTAAAAGCTCGTGTGTGTGTTCCAGGTTTCATCTGAGCTGCCTCCTGGTGTTATCTCTGCTACAACATTATTTGCCACATTCCTCCATTTTAGGTGCATTAGGTTGAAATCCCCCAGGAGCAAGATGTTGGGGGCAGGAGCTGGAAGATTTTCCAGACAGTGATCAATTTTCAAAAGCTGTTCCTGGAATTGTTGGGAAGTTGCATCCGGAGGCTTGTATACAACCACGATGACCAGGTTTTGGTTCTCGATCTTTACTGCCAAAACTTCAACTAGAGAATGTACAGAGAACCTTTTCGACACGTATAAGTTCTATCAAACACCTTAACTACTGGGAACGCCTGAAAGCACTTGACTTGTACTCACTGGAGTGCAGGCGAGAGAGATATATCATAATCTACACCTGGAAGATTCTGGAGGGACTGGTCCCTAACCTGCACACGGAAATCACTCCCTACGAAAGCAAAAGACTTGGCAGGCGGTGTAACATATTCCCAGTGAAAAGTAGGGGCGCCACTGGTACACTAAGAAAAAAACACAATAAGTGTTCAACAGCCTCCACCAGCCATAAGGGGAATTACCAATAGACCCCTGGTTGTCTTCAAGAGGGAGCTTGACAGATACCTAAAGTCAGTGCTGGATCAGCCGGGCTGTGGTTCGTACGTTGGATTACGTGCAGCCAGCAGTAACAGCCTCGTTGATCAGGCCCTGATCCACCAGGAGGCTTGGTCATGGACCGGGCTGCGAGGGCGTTGATCCCCGGAATGTCCTCCAGGTAGATTCCAGTTACACATCATTTGAGACATTTAGTAGTTCCGAGCATATAAGGGGGGATAGGACTAGCCAACCCCTCCCTCCCTCCCCTTTTGCCTGTTCACTCTGTCGCATCTGTATAGGTTGTAACACGGGATCCATATTTCATTGTCAAAGTGATCCTTTATGTGGGTCTCGGTTTTTGATGAGCAGTGCCTCTCCTCCACCCCCTCTGTTCCCTCTGTCTTTCCTCAGGATCTGATATCCCGTTGGAAAGGTAGCATCTGTTATCATTCCTGTGAGCTTGGTTTCTGTGAGAGCTATGAGAGTTATGAGTGTCAGTGTGTACACATGTCAGTGTGTATGTAAGTTTGTGACATGGAGTTCGGTGTTAGATTTGTATGTGGTTGTATAATATATGAATTTACATTTTACAGTGATAGGAGCGGATTATGTGGGTTGTATATCTATGTGCATATGTTTGATGCACAGGATTGTTTTTTTTATGTGTGTGCGTGTGTGTGTACCAGGACTTGTGAATATTTGCGTGGCTTGCAAATAAAAATTGAGGAATAACAGAACAAAAGATGTATTATCCATATTTATTACAGTTTTCAATGAGGTGGAGAAAAAGATTAACACATGGACACCCGACTATATACACACAAAAATTAACAAATGCATTTATACAGCCAGAAAACTAGAAATAGCGTTTATTTAATATAGATTCACATTGTAACTTAAATAGAGTTTAAAATTTCCATTGACTAGCCTCTCCTCGGTGGGAGGCGAGTTAGGTGGCAGCTTGGTCTGGTCTAGCTGGTGTACGGTCGTGGCTGTCTTAGTGGGTGGAATTACTGGACGCAGTTTTCTGTGTGTCACCTCCAGTAATTCCACCCACCTGGACAGTCTCTACTGTAGACCAGCTAGACAAGACCAAGTTTCCATCCAACAAGGTCACTGGGGGTGGCGAAATTCGCTGACTTCGGGGAAGGGGAGACATCCGGGAGCGAACGGAGGGATGCCTGGATACATGGACCTTGGGAAGGCGAGGTGTTGAGGCTAACCTTGGGTAAGTGAGGAAGAGAAAACATCCGGGAGGGAACGGATGGATTCCTGGATACATTAACCTGAGAAAGGCTTGAATACTGATGGTTGAGGCTGACCTTGGGGAAGTGAGGAAGGGAGAATATCTGTGGGGAAACAGATGGATTCCTGGATACATGAACCTGGGGAAGGCATGAATACTTGGTTGTTGAGGCTGACCTTGAGGAAGTGGAGAAGGGAAGACATCCGGAGGCGAACTGGTGGATTCCTGGATACATGTACCTCAGGAAGGCTGAGGCTGGAAGGCAGGGATGAGAACACTGAGAGAGGCGAGGCTGAACAGGGAAGTGAGGAAGGGACGACATCCGGGAGCCCACGGATGGATTCCTGGACACATGGACCTAGGAAGCGGGGTTGGTAACTCAGAGATAACTTTGAGGCTGACAGTGGTCGCAAATAATAATAATAATAATAATAATAATAATAATTATAATAATAATAATAATTATAATAATAATAATACATTTAGGTAACTTTAGTTTCTTGCCATTGGCTTTGTCGTACACAGGTGAACAGGTAAAGATATGCTTATTTTTCAGCCTCCACATTAAACCATCATTATAAAAATAAGCTACAATTCACAGAACTCGCATTATAAATGTGAAATATCCTGTTCTTTAATTTCCCTATATTTCCTAGCTTAAGGGGCTATCCGCTTAGATAGTCTGTGTTATAGGATTATTTGTCCTAAGGTCGTGTATGTGTTCCAGAGCACTGATTTTATAAAGTAATCGCAGTTGAGGATTGTGAATGATTAGTTTCTTAGACATAGCGATATCAGAAGCTGTTATCTGTCAGTGTTTCAGGAAATGCTGTTGTTTCCTGGCATGTGGTCCTAACACATTTTTGTGCGTCACGGTGCGTAGATATTATATGAATCCATCTTGATTCACTTGTTTCATAAATTTTCTGTTGTAATAATTCTCTAGAGATCACCAGACAGCAGCTTCAGTCCTATATAACATTGATTTCACGTATTCTATCAGAAACACTAGCTATGCAGATTCTCAGGGCTTCATTCTGATGCTTGGTAAATTAGTTGTTGGTTAATTTTATTCACAGATGTTAGTGTACTTGGAACAGTAATACCTTGGTATTTACAGGCGGACACATAATCACAGGACACAGGAAGATCATGAGGTAACTTAAGAACTGTAGACGCAGATATAACTACTGGGAGTATTAGAAGTTAAAATTCTCTTGTATAGCATTAGCTTCTTTATTATGATTTTATAAGTATAATTCTTCCTGTGGATTAGGCTACTACTCTCCTCATGTTTACGACAACTATCAAGACTTTGACAAGTATTTTGCGACTTTACAAAATCATAATGTGAAAAATCAAAGGGTTTAATTGCTGGAAAAACAAGAGGATGGAAATTTCTTACCTTAGCTTGTGATGTAGTTACCACGTTAACACAAGTCTTAGCTTGTGATGTAGTTACCACGTTAACACAAGTCTTAGCTTGTGATGTAGTTACTACGTTAACACAAGTCTTAGCTTGTGATGTAGTTACTACGTTAACACAAGTCTTAGCTTGTGATGTAGTTACTACGTTAACACAAGTCTTAGCTTGTGATGTAGTTACTACGTTAACACAAGTCTTAGCTTGTGATGTAGTTACTACGTTAACACAAGTCTTAGCTTGTGATGTAGTTACTACGTTAACACAAGTCTTAGCTTGTGATGTAGTTACTACGTTAACACAAGTCTTAGCTTGTGATGTAGTTACTACGTTAACACAAGTCTTAGCTTGTGATGTAGTTACCACGTTAACACAAGTCTTAGCTTGTGATGTAGTTACCACGTTAACACAAGTCTTAGCTTGTGATGTAGTTACTACGTTAACACAAGTCTTAGTTTGTGATGTAGTTACTACGTTAACACAAGTCTTAGCTTGTGATGTAGTTACCACGTTAACACAAGTCTTAGCTTGTGATGTAGTTACTACGTTAACACAAGTCTTAGCTTGTGATGTAGTTACCACGTTAACACAAGTCTTAGCTTGTGATGTAGTTACTACGTTAACACAAGTCTTAGCTTGTGATGTAGTTACCACGTTAACACAAGTCTTAGCTTGTGATGTAGTTACTACGTTAACACAAGTCTTAGCTTGTGATGTAGTTACCACGTTAACACAAGTCTTAGTTTGAGCATCTGACGAATTTTCAGGTGTGGCCGGGACGACACAGAGTGTGGTGGTCTTGGGGTGTTATGGCATGTAGGGTGGGATGACCTTGGGGTGTAATGGCATGTAGGGTGGGATGACCTTGGGGTGTAATGGCAGAGTGAGGTGACCTTGGGGTGTGACGGCATACAGAGTGGGGGTGACCTTGGGGTGTGATGGCATAGAGTGAAGGGACCTTTGGATGGGGGCCTTATTGGAGCAAGAGTCCTTAGGACAGAGGTTCTCAAATTTTATGAACCTTGAAACCTTTACTTTTCAAAATAAATCTTTACTAAGGTGTGTAAATACAT
Source organism: Cherax destructor (assembly GCA_009830355.1). NCBI lineage: Eukaryota > Metazoa > Arthropoda > Malacostraca > Decapoda > Parastacidae > Cherax > Cherax destructor. The sequence continues at coordinate 10,084 of WNWK01048258.1, forward strand.
CAACCAAGTGTGCTACTTTCTGTATCCCACAATTGTTAATTAATTTGTGTGCTAGTTCGAAATGAGGCTCTGAAAAAAAGGCTTTTTTCGCAGCTTCTAAAACCGAGCCAACACTTTTCCCGGAGACAGCCATCGAACATCGGTATGAAAAAAAAAAAATCCATACCACGGGTGGGGTTCGAACCAGCGGTCAGAGTCTCAAAACTGCAGACCGTCGCGTAAGCCACTAGGCCAGCTAATTATTACGACTTCGTGAGCCGATCAGTATGAAGTAGTGTTGTTATGTTCAACTTTCCTAGCGCCTCACACAGTGTACTAAATATCCTGGATTTGATGGTCTTTTGATTAAATTGGCAAGTTTGACTACTTCATTGATCACATCTTTTAGTTCTTTTAGCATTCGTTTAAATATAAGTGTATGACGATGAGGGCAACAATGTGTTTGATCAATATGTGAAACTATATTTTTTTATACTTACCGAAGTACTTGATATATTTCCCATCACAGCTGCGGCTCATAGGTGCATATACAGTAACATAAATAGCAGGAAATTTCATGTTTCTTCGTGGATGACTTGATCAATTTGAATATTTCTTTATCAGTGATTTTGGTAGGAAGAGGCTTGTTGACATGTCTATCTTTTTCAATAGAAGATGAATATTCATAATTCAAAACACAAGTAGCTTTATTAAGTATGCATTGACGGTGTATTTATCCATCTGCAACGAGAAACCTACTTGACTAAGTTTTACTCATCCAATTTGTTCTGCTTCACGAAGACTAACATATTCTGGATAAGTCAGTAAACTGTTATCCCAGAATGATACCCAGTCCTTTTTTTGCAAATTTTTTCATCTATTGTGCATTCTACCAGATCTTTTCCACACTGTTTTTCACACTATCTACGATACTATGAGTTACTGCCTACCTACAGTTGGATATGGCACGGTAATCCTCGGTATCCTCTGACGAGGTGCCCTGTCACTGGTTATAGGTGGCGCTGGACAATATCGCAGCCGGCGGCTTTAATCATCTACCGATTTTCCATCCGGAAGACAATGAGTAGCCAATTTACCTGATCTTAGGTTGGGACCACTGCACATGTGCTGCCTTTTAGTGTTGTCCTACCCAATGTGAATCAGGAGACTTTCCTTGGAAGAACTCTTGATCGGGCCCTAACATGGCCTTCCACCTTTTGTATCTCTGGGTGTTGACGTTCAAAATGGAAACGCTAAGCAGCAGACATCTTCTTAAAGGTGTTCTCACAACGTACCTGGGGAGAGGACTGACAGACAATGCTCCGTCTGCATTCGGCTTTTTATCGTTCCAGGCAACAGTATGGTTGCCAGATCTACTCCTTGGCCTTCCTTTGTTTGCTGCACTTTTTGGATAGTTTTCAAAACCTGGGCATTCGGTTTTGCACTGGGATATTCTTCACATACCTTATTGAGAGTCTTTGTTTTGAATCTGCAGAGATTCTTTTGAATCTTTACTGTGAGGAGCTGGGCCTACATTACCTGTTCGTGGTTGTTTAGCATATGCTTGGCAATTAAATTATTATGGTCTTTGTGGCAGAAGCGACGGAATCCCTCTGTCTGTTGCATGAGACTCATTTCGGACTGCCCCCTCCCTAATAGTTGCATATATGTGTCAACGATCAAGGAGTTAAGTATCTCCCCTTTCCATTCCTTGCATAATGATAGACTATGAGCTTTTAGACAGTGGATTGTGACCCATAAGTTTGAGGGTCCAGTGATAACCTTGACTAATTTTCTCAAGAATGAGTCGTTTTATACTTCAAAGATCAAAGTTATTACTGATGGTTAGATGACTTTGCAATGATTGCAAGTTAAGACTCATACTGTGCTACACTTGGAAACACGTCCTCTGTGTTCACTGGGATGCTCCATGTGATTCTTGCTGCTCTTGTTATAATAACCGTGACCTGGTGGCTAAAGCTCTCGCTTCACACGGCGAGGGGCCCGGGTTCGATTCCCAGTTAGGGTAGAAACATTGGGCGTGTTTCTTTGCACCGGTTGTCAATGTTCCCCATCAGTAAAATAGGTACCTGGGAGTTAGTCAATTGGTGTGGGTCGCATCCTGAGACAAAACTGACCTAATTTGCCCGACATGCTCTGCATAACAAGCGGCTTTCTATAGAGTAGTTTGTCACTGATGTCAGCTAGGCCTGTATACAATGTATATGTACTCGTATAAATAAAGATATTATTATTATTATTATTATTATTATTATTATTATTATTATTATTATTATTATTATTATTATTATTATTATTATTATTATTATTATTATTATAACCAGTCACTATCTACTCATACTCAAAGTGCACTCTGTTATCCCTGGCCTTATATACTTCTATCCACCTTGTGGACAGAAGTGGAGTGGCTACCTCATATCCATGAAATACACAAATGTGTAAGAATTCTGTTGGGACTCAGGACCTATCAGGGTCCCTGGGAATCATGAGGCGAAAGCTGCTTATGAAGCTGCACTAAAGCAGACTTTGCCCTTACAGTGGCTTCAAGGGCTACATGCAGTGATGTCCTTGTTAAGTAGCAGGCTGGTGGGCCCTACAGATGAGCAGCAGTGTATGCAGGATGCAAATGAGCGTGATATATATCAATCTTTTTAATTAGAATCTATATTATGTGATAATTATTTGAAGACTGAAGGTAGTGCACTTGCACCTGACTCACAGCTGCCCACTTGACGATGTTTCAGCAGCCCTCTCTTACCTCGAGGGAGGTTCCTTGATATCTGTGAAGGACTCTTGATCTAAGGAATAGGACATGTCCTCCCCTTCCTTGGATCAAACGTGAATTCCTCCTGTTTCCCCAGAAACTGTATGACTCCTCCCCATTAGTGAAGAATAATAATAATAATTTTGTCTCCCTCTGATTTTAGTGAGTTGTTGACTGTGAAGCACAGTTGTGTTGTTGATTGTGAAGCACAGTTGTGTTGGTGACTGTGAAGCACAGTTGTGTTGTTGACTGTGAAGCACAGTTGTGTTGTTGACTGTGAAGCACAGTTGTGTTGTTGTCTGTGAAGCACAGTTGTGTTGCTGAGTGAGAAGCACAGTTGTGTTGTTGACTGTGAAGCACAGTTGTGTTGTTGACTGTGAAGCACAGTTGTGTTGTTGACTGTGAAGCACAGTTGTGTTGTTGACTGTGAAGCACAGTTGTGTTGTTGACTGTGAAGCACAGTTGTTTTGTGTTGTTGACTGTGAAGCACAGTTGTGTTGTGTTGTTGACTGTGAATCACAGTTGTGTTGGTGACTGTGAAGCACAGTTGTGTTTGTTGACTGTGAAGCACAGTTGTGTTGTTGACTGTGAAGCACAGTTGTGTTGTGTTGTTGACTGTGAAGCACAGTTGTGTTGTGTTGTTGACTGTGAAGCACAGTTGTGTTGTGTTGTTGACTGTGAAGCACAGTTGTGTTGTGTTGTTGACTGTGAAGCACAGTTGTGTTGTGTTGTTGACTGTGAAGCACAGTTGTGTTGAGTTGTTGACTGTGAAG
>WNWK01048259.1:0-13619 GCA_009830355.1 Cherax destructor
TATGAATGAAAGAGTTGGATGTCCTGGCCCTAAGCGAAACAAAGCTGAAGGGGTGGCGGTTTCAGTGGGAGAAATAAATGGGATTAAGTCAGGAGTATCTGAGAGAGTTAGAGCTAAGGAAGGGGTAGCAATAATGTTGAAGGATCAGTTATGGAAGGAAAGAGGAATATAAATGTGTAAATTCAAGGATTATGTGGATTAAAATAAGGGTCGGATGCGAAAGTGGGTCATAATAAGCGTGTATGCACCTGAGAAGAGAGGAGTGTAGAGGAGAGAGAGAGATTTTGGGAGATGTTAAGCGAATGTATAGGAACTTTTGAACCAAATGAGAGAGTAATTGTGGTAGGGGACCTAAATGCTAAAGTGGGAGAAACATGCAGAGAGGGTGTAGTAGGTAAGTTTGGGGTGCCAGGTGTAAATGATAATGGGAGCCCTTTGATTGAACTTTGTATAGAAAGGGGTTTAGTTATAGGTAATACATATTTTAAGAAAAAGGGATAAATAAGTATACAAGATATGATGTAGGGCGTAATGACAGTAGTTTGTTGGACTATGTATTGGTAGATAAAAGACTGTTGAGTAGACTTCAGGATGTACATGTTTATAGAGGGCTACAGATATATCAGATCACTTTTTAGTTATAGCTACAGTGGGAGTAAAAGGTAGATGGGATACAAGGAAAATAGAATCAGTAAGTAAAAGAGAGTGAAGGTTTATAAACTAAAAGGGAGGCAGTTAGGGTAAGATATAAACAACTATTGGAGGATAGATGGGCTAGTGAGTGTAGGCAATGGGTCGAAAATGTATGGGGTAGATTTAAAAATGTAGTGTTAGAGTGTTCAGCAGAAGTTTGTGGTTACAGGCGAGTGGGTGCGGGAGGGAAGAGGGCGATTGGTGGAATGATGATGTAAAGAGAGTAGTAAGGGAAAAAGTTAGCATATGAGAGGTTTTACAAAGTAGAAGTGATGCAAGGAGGGAAGAGTATATGGAGAGAAAAAGAGAGGTTAAAGAGTGGTGAAGCAATGTAAAAGAGAGCAGATGAGAGAGTGGGTGAGATGTTATCAGCAAATTTTGTTGAAAATAAGAAAAAGTTTTGGAATGAGATTAATAAGTTGAGGAAGCCTAGAGAACAAATGGATTTGACAGTTAAAAATAGGAGGAGAGTTATTAAATGGAGGTTAAGGTATCGGGAAGATGGAAGAATATTTTGAGGTTTGTTAAATGTTGATGAAGACAGGAAGCTGTGATTTCGTGTGTAGGGCAAGGAGGAATAACATCTTGTAGGAGTGTGGAAGAGCCAGTTGTGGGTGTAGGGAAGTTCGTGAGGCAGTGGGTAGAATGAAAGGGGTAAGGCAGCTGGGATTGATGGGATAAAGATAGAAATGTTAAAAGCAGGTGGGGATATAATTTTGGAGTGGTTGGTGCTATTATTTAATAAATGTATGGAAGAGGGTAAGGTACCTAGGGATTGGCAGGAGCGTGTATTGTTCCTTTGTATAAAGGCAAAGGGACAAAAGAGAGTGCAAAAATTATAGGGGAATAAGTCTGTTGAGTGTACCTGGTAAAGTGTATGGTAGAGTTATTATTGAAAGAATTAAGAGTAAAACAGAAAGCAGGATAGCAGATGAACAAGGGGGCTTTAGGAAAGGTAGGGGTGTGTAGACCAAGTGTTTACAGTGAAACATATAGTGAACAGTATTTGGATAAGAGGTAAAGATGTTTTTGTGGCATTTATGGATTTGGAAAAGGCGTATGATAGGGTAGATAGAGGGCAATGTGGCAGATGTTGCAGGTGTATGGAATAGGAGGAAGGTTACTGAAAGCAGTGAAGAGTTTTATGAGGATAGTGAGGCTCAGGTTAGAGTGTGTAGGAGGAAGGGACTATTTCCCAGTAAAAGTGGGCCTTAGACAAGGATGTGTGATGTCACCGTGGTTGTTCAATATATTTATAGATGGGGTTGTAAGAAAGTGAGATGCGGGTCTTGGCAAGAGGTGTTGGGCTAAAAGATAAAAAGCAAATACAAAGTGGAGTTGTCACGAGTTGCTTTTGCTGATGACATCTGTGCTTTTGGGAGATTCTGAAGAGAAGCTGCAGAGGTTGGTGGATGAATTTGGTAGGGTGTGTAAAGAAGAAAATTGAAAGTGAATATAGGAAAGAGTAAGGTGATGAGGATAACAAAAGAATAGGTGCGAAAGATTGGATATCAGATTGGAGGAGAGAGTATGGAGGAGGTGAATGTATTCAGATATTTGGGAGTGGACATGTCGGCGGATGGGTCTATGAAGGATGAGGTGAATCCATAGAATTGATGAGGAAAAGGGTGAGTGGAGCACTTGAGTCTGTGGAGACAAAGAACCTTGTCCATGGAAGTAAAAGGGAATGTAGAGTATAGTTATACCAACGCTCTTATATGGGTGTGAAGCATGGGTGATGAATGTTGCAGAGAGAAGGCTGGAGGCAGTGGAGATGTCATGTCTGAGGTCAATGTGTGGTGTGAATATAATGCAGAGATTCGGAGTTTGGAAATTAGGAGGGTGCGGGATTACCAAAACGATTGTCCAGAGAGCTGAGGAGGGGTTGTTGAGGTGGTTTGGACATGTAGAGAATGGAGCGAGACAGAGTGACTTGAGTGTATAAATCTGTAGTGGAGGGAAGGCGGGGTAGGGGTCGGCCTAGGAAGGTTGGAGGAGGGGTAAAGGAAGTTTTGTGTGCGGGGCTTGGACTTCCAGCAAGCATGTGTGGCGTATTTGATAGGAGTGAATGGAGGCATATGGTTTTTAATACTGACGTGCTGTTGGAGTGTGAGCAAAGTAACATTTATGAAGGGATTCAGGGAACGGCAGGCCGGACTTGAGTTCTGGAGATGGGAAGTACAGTGCCGGCACTCTGAAGGAGGGTGTTAATGTTGCAGTTTTATAACTGTAGTGTAAAGCACCCTTCTGGCAAGACAGTGATGGAGTGAATGATGATGAAAGTTTTTCTTTTGAGCCACGCCCTGGTGGAATGGCCGATGTGTTAATAAAAAAATCACCCTCTCATCTGCTCTCTTTCATTACTTTACCACTCTTTTAACTCTTTCTCTCATATACTCTTCCCTCTTGCATCACTTCTACTTTGTAAAACCTCTCTATGCTAACTTTTCTCCCTTACTACTCTTTACATCATCATTCCACCAATCGCCCTCTTCCCTCCCGCTCCCCGCCTGTAACCACAAACTTCTGCTGAACACTCTAACACTACATTTTAAAACTACCCCATACATTTGACCCCATTTCCTACCTCACTAGCCCATCTATCCTCCAATAGTTGTTTATATCTTACCCTAACTGCCTCCTCTTTTGGTTTATAAACCTTCACCTCTCTTTTACTTACTGATTCTATTTTCCTTGTATCCCATCTACCTTTTACTCCCACTGTAGCTATAACTAAAAAGTGATCTGATATATCTGTAGCCCTCTATAAACATGTACATCCTGAAGTCTACTCAACAGTCTTTTATCTACCAATACATAGTCCAACAAACTACTGTCATTAGCCCTACATCATATCTTGTATACTTATTTATCCTCTTTTCTTAAAATATGTATTACCTATAACTAAACCCTTTCTATACAAAGTTCAATCAAAGGGCTCCCATTATCATTTACCTGGCACCCCAAACTTACCTACTAACCCTCTCTGCATGTTTCTCCACTTTAGCATTTGGTCCCCTACCACAATTACTCTCTCATTTGGTTCAAAGTTCCTATACATTCCTTAACATCTCCCAAAATCTCTCTCTCTCCTCTACCTCCTCTCTTCTCCAGGTGCATGCACGCTTATTATGACCCACTTTTCGCATCCGACCCTTATTTTAATCCACATAATCCTTAGATTTACCATTTATATTCCCTCTTTTCCTTCATAACTGATCCTTCAACATTATTGCTACCTTCCTTAGCTCTAACTCTCTCAGATACTCCTGACTTAATCCATTTATTTCTCCCCACTGAAACTCGCCTGCCCCCTTCAGCTTTGTTTCGCTTAGGGCCAGGACATCCAACTTCTTTTCATTCATAACATGGCAATCATCTCTTTCTTATCATCCACTACTCTCACGCACATTCAGACACTAATTTTATAAAAGTTTTTCTCTCGTTTTAGTAAAATTTGTACAGGAGAAGGGGTTACTAGCCCATTGCTCCCGGCATCTTGAGTCGCCTCATCGACACGCATGGCTTACGGGGGGGGAAAATTCTTTTCCCCTTCCCCATGGACAATAGAAAATAAAAGAACAAGAGCTATTAAGAAAAGAAAAACCTAGATGTGTGTATGTATATATACATGTGTATTCCAGTGTAGTGTGACCTAAAAAATGTAAGTAGAAGTAGCTAGAAAACCTGTTATCCCGCGTTTTATGAGACAGAAAAAGACACCAGCAATCCTACCATCATGTAAAACAGTTTCAGGTTTCTGTTTCACAGTCACCCGGCAGGACGGTGTACCTCCCTGGGTGGTTGCTGTCTTCCAACCTAATAAGTGTATTTTTGGGGTCTGAAATGGACTAATCTAATTCATCATTCCTTTTTGGGAATAAATTCGTCTGTAACAGCACTTGAACAGCATTCTGAAATGAGGGTGAGTTTTGGAGTGTTGAATGGGGAGGGTCCACTGTATACCATTAAACATTCTGTGATGTTTATTACTGTATGTATGCCAATTGTGCATTATCTTTACCCAGTTTAAGACATTTCTTACATTTTCATTAAAAGGTTGATAAAGAAACCCATTCTTCAGTGTTCTCAAATATATATACTATAGTTCAGCTATGGCATATGTATCCCCGAGAGCAAAATAATTTATATACTGTAATTCTTTTATTTTCTTAGTTTGGGTTTTTGTCTAGTAAACTTTCCTTTTGTAGCAATTTTACTACTAACATTCTACATTAGATCATCACTAACACAATCTGTTAACACATTTTCACCTTAACATTGTTGCAAAATTATGGCATATTTTTTGGGGAACATTACATATTAAACAATTTCCCAAAGCAGAGTACATATAGGGAAAATGTGGCATATGCTGGGTTCTTTTTTTCTCCCCATCTTGCAGGGGGAGCCTTGGGGAGGTCCCTTGCTTTATGGGGAGGCCTATGTAATACGTATACACAACCTCCCCCCTCACCCCCCAGTTTTTATGTTTTTCCCTTTTCCCCTCTTTTGTCTAAAAAACCATACCACGGGTGGTATGGTTTTTTAATCGTGCCATTACGATTTTGTGAGCCTTGTCTCTAAATAGTAACCATGACACCCAAAGAAATGTGAGTGATTCTAAGTGCAATGAAAATACATAAACATGAAAATCTTGGTGTTCTGAAGAAAATCTAGATATTAAAAAAAGCTTAAGGGGGGTGCAGTGGAGATAGCATGGAGCCTATGGCCTGGGAAAGGGGCATCAATTTACACAGTTAGGAAGAATGAGGCAAAGATACAAGCTTGTGCATTGAGTAATCCGGGGTTTTGACCTGAAAAAAATGACAAATATGTCAGAACAGCTAAATAAGATGGAAAAGTTATTGAGCAAAAAACCAAGAAAGGTGCCCCGAACAAGAGTGCTTGTTTAATACAGGTTGGTTCCACAAGTTCCTATTGCACAGTCAGATGTATAAATATTAAATTTTCTGCAAGTCCCTTCCCGCTGGCCACTGCTCAGGGAATTTTCCTTCTGAATTACAGGAAATTATTTCTGAGGGACTGGGAGCCTCAGCAAATGTTTTAAAAGTTGATAAAACAAGCCTTTATGGGAAGATGATGCCAGCAACATCTGCCAGCAAGAGAAAAGTGAAGGTTTAATAAATGTAACCCTATTTTTCCCCATATGTTCTTCCCGTTCATTTTTAAAGCATTTTTTTTTTATAAGCTGTTTTTTAGGAATGTAACTACCATGTTAACTGATGGTCAACTGTAAATAAAAATAATGATCATAACCCGACAGTTTATGCTTTAGTTTGTACAAAGATTTAGATTTTTTTCATTTTCTGGGGTTATTGAGGAAAACCGTGAATTACCATTATATGGATCCGGGGGATTCCGATTCTTGTGGGATACCAAGTTTGATGCAGGAATGACAGCCTTCTTGGGGTGTGTGGGAAATTTCAGCAACACGTTGAGGCACAGGGAGGGGGCAAGCAGCTGGTTTCTGTCTGCCATACCGTATCCCAAAAAAACACTGTTTGAAGATCCTACATCTGGCAATTCTCTTTTTATAAGGTGAATCTTTTTAAAAAAACCCCTTATCAGGTGTCCCCGACTTAATGGGGTTATGCTCCGGCGACCCCTCAAATTGAATACGAATATGATATGCTAAATAAATAAATACTAAATAAATAAATAAATTACTGTCACTGAATAAGTAAATAAATAATTACTTTTAAACTAACTAAATACCAGTATTAAAAGGTAAAAATTAATATAAGTTATGGATTTGCTGCTTTCATGTTGGGTAATTATCTCCAAAGTAGTAATCGTTTTGCATCATCATAAAGTTGGAAATGTCGTAAGTCAAGGAGCATCTGTAAATGTATCACTTTCCTGTTTAAAATATATAATTTGGTTTTGATTTTCCCTAAGGAAAGAAAATTGTGATCCTTAAATTTCAGTACAAACTCAAACTTCCCAGTTCTTTGAAGTACAGTATCAATTTGAAGCTTCAGTATTCAGCTGTACTGTACATTAAGTAAATTAGGATACATTAAAAATGCTTTATCCAGGCATTTTTTTAGATGAATTAATGCTGTATTCTTCAAATGACTTACAAGATTGATATCATGAAATTTTTTATTTTTGTACTTTAAACTAATTTTTTTTCATGAAGCATTAAGATCAGCTGATGTTTATAAGATTATACTGGCTTTCTTGTTGCTTAGACTTAAATGGTACTAAAACTGTTATACTAACCTGCCTAGGAGACTGAAAATTATGGCAACATTTGGGTCTGACTTGACCATTATCTAGTTGCACAGAAGCACAAAGGATGGGAGCAAGAGTATATAAAGAAGGGGGAGGGAGGTGGATGACAGGAGAGGTAGAATTGGAGGAGGGAGTAGCAATAATGTAGTAGTAGTAGTAGTAACAGCAGTACATAGTAGTAGTAGAAGTGCAACAGTGAAAGACTTCTATTGCTAATACTACATTATTACTATTCCCTTCTCCAATTCTACCTCTCCCATCCCCTGCCCCTTGTACTGTATATATTCTCGCTCCTCTCCCATTGTATTTGTAAGAATAGTTAATGATCTAGTTGGACCAAAATGTCATAAGTTTGTCTCCTAAGTGTGGTTTATTCAGTCATGGTATTGTGCCTTATATTCTTTAAAACTGTTATCTTTTACAGAATGCAATTCAACAGTGAAGAACAATGGACCAAGGCTCTCAAATTCCTCTTGACTAATCTGAAATGGGGACTTACATGGGTATCTTCAGCCCTTTTCTCTAGTACACAGGGTGAAAGTTAGGTACAAATATTGTGGACTCAAGATGATCCTTTCAAATAGGCTTGAGGAAAAAGACTTGAGGGTGAGGTTGTTCTAGAATATACTGTACTAAAATAAGGAATGGAGAGGTGATATATTTTCTGTATTTACAAATGAGGGAAGGGACGGGGGTAGGGTCGGCCTAGGAAAGGATGGAGGGAGGGGGTAAAGAGGTTTTGTGTGAAGGGCTTGGACTTCCAGCAAAAACATGCATGAGCGTATTTTATAGGAGTGAATGGAGACAAATGGTTTTTAATACTTGACGTGCTGTTGGAATGTGAGCAAAGTAACATTCATGAAGGAATTAGGAAACTGCAGGCTGGACTTGAGTCCTGGAGATGGGGAAAAACAGTGTCTGCACTCTAAGGAGGGGTGTTAATGTTGCAGTTTTATAACTGTAGTGTAAAGCACCCCCCTGGAAGGAAAATTTATGGAGTGAATGATGATGAAAGTTTTTCTTTTTGGGCCACCCCGCCTTGGGGGGGAATTTGATGTGTTAATAATAATAATAATTTACAAATGAGTTTCTTGGGTTGTAATTAGTGTAAATAAATAATGCTTAAGATGTAGGGAAATTTAAAAAAAAATATAAGTAAAATATATGAAAAGGTAATTTGAAATGGCACTCTTCAAGGAATGTGCCTTGATGCCAATGAATGGCTTTTGATTCAAGTAATTGGGTTATCTTCTTCTCAGACCAAAAAAAATATATACACAAATTTTATACAGTACGTATATACAGTTTAATTGCTAGTTTAGGAATAAAAGTGCAATGTATATTCTTCAATTATTGATCACATGTTTCATGCATATAGCCAAGCCCTTGTGTATTAAATAGGGCTCTAAACTTGAACAACCAGTCCTTCTTCAAATCAGACCACAATGTTATCCATTAAATACTAATGATCTGGATTTGACACTTCTCCATAGAATTCTTATTACATTTATTTAGGAAGAAGACTAAACAATAGGATCATACAGCACCTGGAAAACAATCAGATTGATTTAAAGGAGGAAAGGTCAGGTCAATTCATGAATCGTGAATCACTGCCTCTAGTCTCCTCACTTCAGTGTTCAACACCCATACTTCTACATCCATATAAAATGTTGGTATTATACTATACTCTGGTACATTATTTTGGACATCCATAAATGACATATTCATTTCAAAAAGATGCCTTAACCACACTACCCATATTTCCTCATCTTTTTCTATAGTTCACTTAATTTTTTGTGAACCAATCTGCTATTTCCTCCCAAATATCTAAATACATCTACTTCCTCCATACTCCCTCCAGTCTAATATTCAACATTAATAAGCTGAGCTTTTGTTACCCTCATTGCCTTGCTCTTATCTATATTCCCTTTTTATTTCCTTCCCATAGCCCCAAATTCATCCAAATATAATTAATATAATCATGGAGGAAGGCGCTAAGCCGTAGGATTGCATAGATGCGGGTGGGGGGATGGAAGCATTCAGGCTCAATTCAGGGAACTGGAGCATGATCAGATTCCCTAGATCAAGAGCCCAGCCCCACCAGCACATCAAGAACCTTCTACATGAGGAATTCAATCCACCAACTTTTACAATTTTGTCTTTAATCCCTTGTAAGAATTGTGGCATTATACAATAGGTCCCTACTATGATCCACATTTTATACTGGTACTTTGGAAGTGCCACACGAGAACCAACACAGAGATGTGATTTTTTTCATACATTGAAGCCATAATGTGGTTTACTATGTAAAGACACTCCATTTTAAGTTACATTGTACAGTAGGGCTTTGTAATGTTAGTGTTCATGAAAATTGTAACCAAGTGTTTGGAATCTATTTTTTCCATAAATGCCCATATTATATTCAAAAAATCATTCTCAAGCCATAATATTCTTATCTAATTTGATTTGATTTTCAGGTAAAAAAAAATTTACTCAATTTTTTTTTTCCCCATGGTACTCCTTTTCAACTGCAAATAGTATAAAAAAAATTTTAATGTGTATATGAAACCCCAAAGCTGCAATACATTATGTTATTTATACTGAATTTTAAATTATTTTTTTGCTCACTGGAAGTGATATTTCATTTTTGAGCATTCCTAAACATTCGGAAGGGAGTTTTGCCCCTAACTAATTAATAATATCCAAGATGCCAAAATTGTAAGTGTGGGTCATAATTGGGGGGCCTACTGTATAGCAACTTTTCCCCCGTTTCCATGTTTCATTTCTGCTTATAATTGATCCCTTTAATTTTGCGTAATACTTCACCTTAGGAACTTATCTATTTTTACAGGTTGTTGTGGCTGGGACAACACACACACACACAAGGAAAAAAGGGAAAAAAATTAGCCATGATCTTTTAACTTAGTCGGGGTGTACCAAAACCCTTTTAAGTTTTTTTTATTATTTTTTCTAGTGTGTCCCCCCTTTAAAAATTTCTTTTGTATTATTTCATACAAATATTTTTTTAAAAAATTTTAAATTTCTTGATAATGAAAGTATGAAATGTTTAAATTGTAACCATAGTGATATTTACAGTAATTTTTAGGTTTGAAGAAAAAGGGGGGCTTTGGCCCCGATGTTACCTCCCCCCCACATACCCATTATTATTGATTCGGAGAAAGTAAACCCCCAAAGGATATCCCCACACCTGGTAAGCAGGAAATCAGTTTTCATCCAAGGAAGGGAACAAGTCCTATTCCTTTGATCAAAAGCCTCTTCCCCATCGGAACCTCTGGGGGGCATACATATTTTAAAGGGGGGGATTAATAACAAATTTTTTTAAATTTGATTGTTAACATAAAAAAAGTAAGAAAATAAATTGCTTGATATAAAATAGTAAAAAAAATCCACCAACTTCAGTAACAAAAAAAATTTTTTGAGAATACATAAGTATGGTATATTGTTTCTATATCAAAATTAAAACAAAATATAAAACAAATGAAACCTAAAATATCCCAAAAAACAAGTGATCACTGTATTAAAAAAATTTTACCCCTTTTTCCCCCCTAAGGCAGGGTGCCCCAAAAAAAAAAAAAAAACTTCATTGTTCAACATTTTTACCATCATTCATACATAATCACTGTCTTTGCAGAGGCGCTCAGATACGACAGTTTGGGGTTTCCCCCCCCAAAAGAATTCCCAAACTCCTTTAAAAATGGGGATTGTAGTTCCCCCCCCGGACTAAAGGGCCCCCAAAAACCCTTTACAAAAAAAATTCCCCGATCGTCAGGTCCCCCCAAAACCCCTTGTCTTTATTCAATCCCAAAAAAACACATGCCAGCTCATGTCCAAGCCCCCCACCTTGCCCCTCACCACCAAACTATTTTCTTATTGTCATTATATACAAAGTTAGCATTTATCACTTAAATAGTTAACTATAAAGATATAGAGAGTTAAAAAAAGGGAAACTCTCAAAAGTATGCCTTGAGGCTGATGAAAACTTGATCCAAAAAATTTTTCCTCCCCCTTCCCCTTTGGGTCAAATTCATGTCTCCCTTTTTCCCCAAAACACCATATGACCCCTTTGGGGTTTGGGGATATTCCCTTTAAAAGAATAATAATGACATAATTCTTCATTATATGATACAAAGTAACTTTTGGGTATGGACACAGCTTTTGTTTTCCCGATATCTAGATAATTTTGTTAAAGGGGGGGATTTAGCTAGTGAGGGACAAAATTTCCTAACTCATATATGTGGGTAACTTATTGGTTGCCAGACATCATGTTGTGATCCCCTTGATGCACATGCCCTATTCGTATATTCAGGGGAAAAAAAAACCCCCAAAGGGGCCCCAAGCACCTCAAGAATGGGATGTTAAAAAAAAAAAAAAAGAAATTTGAGGTTGGATGCACACACAAATCTTTACGGTGTCAAACTTTCATATTACGTCTTTATTCTTCACTGATTCCCATACAGTACAAATAAGTTGTATCAAATTATCTTTAAATTGTTAAAAATTATTTGAACAGGCATTCATGGAAAAAAAATGAAAACATTGGTACCCGAAATAAAGTACCTGATGTGTGGAAAAGTTTCATATCATTAGTTCTTTCAAAAATCTTTAACTTTAAATTAAAAAATTAAAAAATTTTTCAAATTGTGCATGGGGTTTAAATGGAACAGCCATGAATTAGTTAAAGACCTGCTGGGGTTTTAAAACCCCCCTTTTTTTTAAATTTGTATAAAACCAGATAAAACGAGAATACAAGAGAATTTACCTGTCAATTTAATGAAAAGCAAACATCCACTTTTACTTTATTTTAATAAACATGGAAAAAAAACTAATTTTTGAAGGTTAACAACTGTTTGGTTTTGTCAAATACCCCATGAAATTACTGCAAAAAAAAATTTTCCCCAAAAAAAATATAATATGTCCCACATATCATAATTTGACTTCACTGTGTACCATCATTACTTACTGTACTGTATATAAGAAAAAGGGGGTTTTTTGAATTTTTTAAAAATTTAATTTTTTTATGCATCTTAAAATTTTTTTTTATTTTGTCAACATATCAATGTATTGCATGTATAATGTTTAGTACATTAAACAAAAAAAATGAAATACTTTTTAAAATTTTAAAACAATACTGGTAAACACTGATTTTCATGCACCTCTGGTTTTAGGTTTTAAGTACATATATTGGTTTCCCGGGGCCAACAGAAAAAAATTTAAAAAACAATACCCCCCTGACCCATTATGGTCGGGGGGGAACCCAAAAGAAACAGGTTTATTTGTTACTGTACTTACGAGAACATTGGGGTACTACCACCCCAAAGTGGGAAAAATTAGAATTTTACTGGGGCTGCAGAGCTAAAAATCACACAGAATCAAAAAGGGGTCACTACATGTATGTATTAACAATATACATACATGAGCATCATACATACAGCCCATCTTCCCCAAAAAAATTTTTTGAAAAAAAAAGCAGTTGAATTTTTTTCCCCCTCAAGGAGGTGCCAGACAATCAGCTGCTGGTAAACTGGTGTTGTACCTGTCCCCAATAAGTTAAAAAAAGGGGCCCCCTGACAAAAAAAAAAAAATATAAAGCTTTTTAAAATGCCTTGAAATATTATATATATGCACTTCATTTTCTAATATCTTTAATCTTTTTTTTCCCCCTTTCCCTTTTGCAGTTTGGTCAAGTTAGAAAAAAAGAAATTTTGGGGGGACTAGGTTGGGGGGAGAGGGGAGGAGAGAGAAGAGACCCCAAAACCTTTTAACCCCCTCAAAAATTTGTATGTGCAACCCGGGATCCCCCCCGATGCACATAAAATATATTGAGGGGGCCGGGGCTGGCAAAAGGGGTGTTTCAGTTATTCTTTAAGATGACAGGAAAGTGAGGGTATCATTTTAAAAAATCAATGATGAAACTCTTATTTGTTTTTTTTTAAAAGGGAAAAATTTTAAAAAATAAAATCTTTTTCTGTTTTAAAAACTGTACTGCCTTAGCACTACCCCCCAACATTAAATAAAATTAAATAATTATCTGAAGAATACAGTGGTTTACTTTCGATATTAATCCGTCAGAGGGGGGGATATTTTTGGGGGAAAAAAAAAATTTTAAAAAAATCTTTCCCCCCAAATAAAAAAAATAAATTTAATCCGTCCCCAAAAATTTTAAAAAAAAATTAAAAAAAAATATTTTAGAACTTTTAAAATTTAAAAAAAAAAAAATTTTAAAAAATACCTAAATACACATGCAAATATTGAACAATAACATGTCACTTACATTTATTAAAAGGGTTTTTTATTTTTGGGGGGCCGGGAGGGGGGGAAGGTTTGGGGGAGTATGCTAGTGTTTGGGGAAAGGGGAAACCTTTCCCCAAAAAACCCCGGTACCCCAAAAACTTTTTTGGGGTTTTGGGGCCCTTTTTTTTTGGGTACCCCCCCCATGAAAATTCCTCCCCGCATGAAAATTTCCCCCTCCTGCATAAAAAGCTACACTCCCTGCATGAAAAATACCTCCCCAAAAGCTAACTCCCCCCAGCCCCTACACTCCCTGCATCCTTGCTACCTCCCTGCATCCTTTCTACACTCCCCCATCCTTTTTTTTAATCCCACCTTTTTTCCCCCCCGCATGAATGCTACACTCCCCGCATGCCTAC